>JAPYYZ010001867.1:0-14195 GCA_030522705.1 Eretmocerus eremicus | reverse complement strand
TGAAACAATTTGCGCAAGTTGAAAAAGAATTCTGAGAATTTTTTCTCAAATTGCACCTTATTCTGCTGAATTTGCTCCAATTTGCCATACCTTTTGTTTAGGGGGTCAAAAGCAAATGCATGAGGCCAATTAGGAGATCTGCCCTACCGACATGATACCAAGGCGACGATATTCTGTTCACGAGTTGATCAAGGAGTAGTAGCGGGGTGATCAAGCTGCTCGGATATCAAGATTGTAAACAAAGGGCTTGCTCAAGGCTTCCAAGAGGCACCACTACACCCCACTTGAACACTCTGTCAAGGGGCTTGTCCTAAGCTTGTCGAATTAGTCAACCAGCTTGAATATCTTTCTCATCGGATTTGGCCCCAATTCGACCGGTCTCTCTAACCGATCATCCATCTCGCATAGTCACATGTATCAAGCATAATTTTAAAAATTGAGGGGGAGAGAGAGAGTGAGAGGAGGAATAATCTAGTTATTACTTTAGTGATGTCGTATGAGGCTGAATCCAGTTAAGATCAGGCAGCGAAAAATTTTGAAAATCTAGTCGGCTCCCTCTGAGATATATGATTTTAGAAACAAAATGATGAGATACCTATTTTCTTGTTTCGCCCGAAACCGATCCGTTTCAGAGATATTCAATTTTTAAGTTTTGGAGCATCACCGCGATTTTCGTGAAAATTGGATGTTCGGAATTGGAAAAAAATTGATGAATCATGCTGATCTTCGAATATCTTCAAAAATCCTTATACATGTGGTCAGATGTACTGAAAGACATGAAAAAAAAAAAAACAGATATGGGGCAAGAACAGCTCGGGTATTAGCGAGAAATTGAATTTTTACGTAAAACACAAAAAAATCATTTTCTCAGAAAAATCTTTTTTTTCGCTGAAAATCTTTTCCAGGGACATAATGTCATGACGAATATGATGCAATTGGTTTGATTGGCTCTAAAAATTTGAGGGAGGTGCTGTATATTTTTTTCTATCAAAAAACACAATAAAATGACAATATCCGTGTATATAACACAGATACAGTGACTGAGACGGCTATACAGGTTTGTAAATTCATCTGTCTACTCGTTGTCTATAGTTGGGATAATCCATAGGCAGTATAACAGACTTGCGGACTTTCACGTGGCTTTCCGAGAAAATAGTCGCGCCACATTCATACCCGATGTCTCGCGAGTGACACAATAATCTCTTCTAAGTTCAAACAGAACGATTGTCAGTATGGTTTTGGCAGTGAAGGTATATTCACTTCCCCATCTTTCATCAATGGAGGTGTCATCTCAAAGCAGGAGAAAATTCCCAGAACGTTTGAAATGCCCAGATTCTTCGGATGTTCATACGAAAGCAATCTATGCTAGGGAGAGTACGGATGAGTTCTTCAGATTAGGATGCCTTCTTTCTCTTCTGAAATGCTCGTACCCCGAAAAAGATATAAGTAGTGAGTAGTAGGTATGTAAAAATTGTTATCGTGAGTTTGGTAATGAATTTCGAGTGACATTTGAATCAGTGATAAGTGACAATAATCCTAATGATAGTGGGTGCTTTGATGATGACGTTCGTATCGACCCCTCGGTTAGTGAATTCGAAGATCTTCCCAGTGATTGTCATGATGATCACTCTGATTTTGAGCCAGATCGGATTGATCTATGTCAGGAGATAAATGAAGCTATTGCTAAGTTTGATAGTGTCGTATCACCGTTGAGAATTTCGCGAGTTCATAAGGAGCAGTATGCATCAAGGAAGAGAAAGCAGATTGTCGAGTGCCATGCAGCGCAAACAAGTAAGAAATTTTCGAAAATTTGTGAACAAATTGAATTCACTAACCGAAGGGCCAATACGAACGTCATTACCAAAGCACCCCTTATCATTAGGATTATCGTCACTCATCACTGGTTCAAATGACACCCGAATGTTACTAGCGAACTTACGATAACAATTGTCACGTACATATTACTCACTACTTATATCATTTTCGGGGCGCGAGCATTTCAGAAAAGAAGCAAGGCATTCTAATTTGAAAAACTCATTTGTTCCCCTCATCCTAATCTGAAGAACTCATCCGTACTCTCCCTAGCATAGATTGCTTTCGTATGAACATCCGAAAAATCTGAGCATTTCAAACGCTCTGGGAATTTTCTTCCGCTTCGAGATAACACCTCCATTGATAAAAGATAGAGGAGTGAATACCTTCACTGCCAAAACCATACTTACATTTGTTCTGTTTGAACTCGGAAGAGATTATCGTGTCGCTCGCGAGACATCGGGTAAGAATGTGGCGCGACTATTTTCTTGGGAAGTCGCGTAAACGTCCGCAAGTCCGTTACACTGCCTATGGATTATTCCAACCATAGACAACGAGTAGAAAGATGGATTTACAAACCTGTACAGCCGTCTCAGTCACTGTATGTGTACTGTATACACGGATATTGTGATTTTCGGTGTTCTTTGATCGAAAAGAATTAATAACGCCTTTCCAAAATTTTCAAAGCCGATAAAATTAATTGCATCATATCCGTCATAAGATTGTGCCTCTATAAGAAAACTTTGAGTGAAAGATAATGTTGTTTTTGAGGAAACGATTTTTTTGTGTTTTACGTAAAGATTCAATTTCCCGCTAATACCCGAGCTATTCCTGCCCCATACCTGTTTTTTATTTTTTTTTTATATATATCTTTCATTACATCTGACCTTATTTATGAGAATTCTTGGAGATATTCGAAGATCAGCTTGATTTATCAATTTTTCTCCAATTTCAAACATCCAATTTCCACGGTGAGGCTTCAGAGCTCAAAAACTGCATATCTTTGGAACGGATCGGTTTCGGATGAAACAAAAAAAAACGTGTCTCATCATTTCGTTTCTGGATTCATATATCTTGGAGCGGAGAGAATTGGGTCTTCAAAGTTTTTCCGCTGCCTGATCTTGACTGGATTCAGCCATGACTCATTTATTCGCTCTCGAATCAACTTGGAATCATATTGGGATGAATTAGATTCTAGAATGAATTGAATTTTTGTACTAACTTACTCAAATTTGAATCACCATATCTCTAGAGATCGCTGAGCTGTACGATGAAGAAGATTGGAGCGGATTCAAGGAGTTGGACCCTGAGGCCCTGAAAAAAGTCTTCCCTCTTCTGGACGGGAGCAAGGAGCACCTCCTACTCATCTTTGATAAAACCCACATAGGATACAGATCTTGCTGTTTGTGATTAGATTAGCCGGTTGTGAATAGGTGACTCGGAGCTTTGCCAACGTTCGACTGGTTTTCCTTTCTTGTAGAGAAATCATTGTGTTCGTGTAGAAAATTTTGCACAAAATTTTTTTTGCACTGGGCTCGCTTGTTTCCGGTTCATTCCAGAGACAAGCAAATCGGTGGATAACTGCCGGCACTCCCCGTCATTCAAGGTCACTCTTAGGTGACGAATAATCCCCAGACGATGATCATCGGGTTCTTCCAGTAGTCGTACGAAGCAGTTCCGCAACAATGTCGATCATCAGGGCACACTTGGGTGATCGGTAGACCCAGGGTACCGACTCCTATCTCTCCATGATTACACTCGTGACGAGGAGGAAAGGCACGTCTACGCAAATACTAACTACCTCCACGTATCCCTAGTATTTCATGCATAGATAGTCATACCATGCTGTTTAGGAACATCACCCGCGTAATGAAAGAAAAGACCAACTCATCTCATGCAATACAAAAGTCACAGGAGGATGAAATATGCAATTTTTAGGCTCGGCAGGAATTTCAGTTTTCAATTAGTACCCCAAAAACTGTAGATTCTACTATCAACTTCGAATGTAGGAAAGATGCGCTCAACTATTCTCCACTCGCAACCCCGCACACCACCCTCATGAGCCGTGTTCAAGTGCTCGTCGGGTTCTTCAATCTCGGTACCGAACTATTACGGTGAGATCGGCGAAACAAAAAAAAAAACCAGAATGCCTGATAGTATTACTCTACATCGCAGCTGCCGGCATAGCGTCAATATCAATTTAAATGTGAGCGCTGTGGAATTTAATCCTCGTGCGTCGAATTGCAAGCTCATATCCCCCGGTGTAATGGAAATTTGGATGGCTCGAGTGGTTCGAGGCGCGTCGGATCATCAAACCAATTTATTCGGTATTATTGTTCGAATTTACTTTTGATCCCGGGAGAACGTTCGTTGCATCGAATCGATGATCATTTGTCCGCCTCAGTGCAGCCTGCTGTCGCTCGTTCGAGCTAACACGGGAGCTTGCTCGTTCCATACCATTGCTCTGTCGCTGCGTCGCAACTTGATTGTGAAAGCGAACATGCGGAGATGCAGCCCAGCGTTTGCATTCATTGCTGCAAATCGCGGTGCATCTACTCGTGGAAATGGAATGAAAATATTGCTGCAATAGCCATTCATTCAATTACCGAATATTTCCAGGGCCACTTCACCCTCCTCCAGTTCTCCGTCAGCTCGAATCTCTATTGCATACGAGGGAAACTGCTCGAATCTCATACAGAACCTACGCATTGTAGATATAGATGATAAAAATGAAAGTGTGGGGTGTTTTACGCGGTTCAACTCATTCTGGAGACTAGAGTCTAAACTCTTGATGTTGATGTATGACAGTGATACTCAGGAAACAATAAAGAAATTCCATTCATCGCTTGATGGAGTTGGAGAGTGAAGCTTGAGCTCAGTAATTATTCGAGGATCCCATTCAAGCTGCCCGCTTGAATTTCACGTTTTATCTCGGTACTTAGTAATGAGCCCACAACAAAGCGGGCCCCTGCAAGAAGGAACGTCTTAAGCACGTGTATTATATTACTTTTGAGCTCTGCTACATTCATGCTCTTGAATTCTGGAATGCCTCACACGCTCTTCACCTCAAAGTTCGCCCCGGCTACTGCAGAGAATAGCAACGAACTTCAGGGTTTCAGTATAATTCCCATCAAAGCACGATTCTTTTCTCATGAAGATATTCGCGCTAAATTGGATAATACATCAGCTGATTTCATCGCGCGCACTGCGTGATTAACAAGGGCTTACGCTCTTACTGGCATTGTTCTATAAAGCAAGATAAAATGGAGGGAGGAATCGACTTTCCATAGATCCAACCCTTGGTTCGAAACACTGCCAGAATAGCGATTCATCCACTGGAGATTTTTGTCCAGGCAAGTTGAGGAATTGATTCCAGCAATGAACATATTCAGTAGATTTTGTAATGCGCGCTATGATGCGCGGATGTGTACAGAAGTAAGTGTGAATGACCCTTTATTGAGTTCAATACAGCTGTCGATTGCGCAGATATCTGCAATGTTTCCATGTGATAACACACGAGGCATCTCTCGACAAGTACATATACAAGATGCGATTCATATCGGAAAAAGCGTGCAACAAGATGCAGTATATAGATATCTCGAAGCTGTGGAATCATGTTAGAACTATTGGCATGTATATATATATATATATCGGTTACTGTGAATATATTACATCATGAGCTCGAAAGATACTCACCTGATAGTCATATTGGTTTATTATCAGAGGAAACTTCTTTACGAATCAGCAGACAGCGTCACAGCAACTTGCCCAATTATTGCTACATGCGCGCCGTCGAATCGTCCCTTCGCTATGGTATGTACGTAACAAGTTACATGGTATGTAGCTGCAAGCTTACACGAATTCCCTTCGTGTCACTCCTATGTATTTGAGAACGCGTTGGACGTTCGAGAGAGATCGTGCGTAGATATCCATTGACTATTTCCCTACGATAAGAGACCTGTGTGAGTATCTGAGTGATGACATTTATAATGTAGGATGGATGAGACTCGGGTGCACCGAAGCTCTTGAGAGGTATGTATTTTGGTTGATGATTTCCTCGACAATACTCCTTGTTATTAAAAGTTAAGATTCCTATGATTTTTGAGACGCAAATACCTACTATTGATGAGATGTTTCCATCTCCTTATTCCAGGAAATTGGAGTGGAGCCCGGAAGGATAGTGGGCTTTCATCAAAGTAACCTCCAAGATTTTTTTTCCAAGGAAATTTTGGAATGAAAACCGAGCACTCTAAAGAAACTACTCATTTTAAAAATCTCAACCTGTCTCTTTTCTGATACCACTCTGTGAACAAAATTATCACAAATTATTTGTCAAGCTGAATCGCAATCAGGCTATGAAATCCAATTATTACGAGTTTGAATATCTCAAAATTTCTGAAAAGCGAGCAGCGTGGTGGATATGGATTATCCCCTTCCCAACTTCGTGAATAACGAGAAGCACTGATGTCATGAAAGTTAATTAGTAATAGATAATATTCAAACGCCATGGAAACAAATCACATCATCTATTCTGAACCATTGCAAGTACCAATCTCTTGATCAATAACACGCAGATCAATTTAACCCTTTCTCTACCGGCGCCTATTACAATGGATACCTCTTCTTGGATTTATTTTGAAGAATCAGGGAGTTCCTCGAGTCATCTAGCTATTGTATACTCTCATTCAATGCGTGAGCCATTAGAAAGGAAATAAATATCGGCCTCCTTTACTCTCGAGAACTCTTGAGAGCAATTCAAAAGATGCGACATTGGGGTGTTCACGTAACCTGCAAATTGGCACTGATGAATTTTCGTAGATTTAAAAAGATACCGCTTTATAGATCAGAAAAGTTGTTGAATATTGATCTCAGAGGTCTATTTCATCGATTTCACCGATTAGAATGAACTCGAGACTCCGAGAAAAATCCAAAAGTCATAACAAAAAAGTGTTCATTAGAATGGACAAATGTACGCCCTCTCACGTTTACTATGGTGGTGGTGAAATTGATCTAGACATGGTTAATCTTGTCGTGTTTGTTTCTGTACAGAAAATTATCTGTTAAAAATCACTCCGTCTTGAGCTGGACGAATTTCATCAAAAGCGTTGAAGTAACGAGCTTCACGCGCGCCAAGAATTGTTCCCTTGATTTTCATTCTAGTGATGTTGGCTCTGATGTAAATGATGGATAAATGTTATTAGCTGATGGATTTCAATGAACTGAACTCATTCCGCCCCGAACAACCAATTTTTGATATCAGCGGAATTGGAGAGGCCGTTTGCTACAAATGTCTATCATAATGGACATCGAGTTTTGCAGGTTTAGACTATACCAGTGATAACTGTGGGGCATTGCACCACAGTCATAGTCATGAAATAATGCATTGCATTATCTCATGACTAGTACAATGTTTCCTTGCAGTTTCCTCATTTTTTCCGCCCCTGATAACTGACCGATAGTGAATGGGTTAACTGTCATCAGCCAATAATAGATGAGTAGCGATGCAAAGTACGAGAGTCACCATGAGCGTTTTCGTGTACATAATAATCCATAGCTGAAACTGGCAGGCAGAACCAATCGAGCGCATCTATCTACTCGACTCGATGTAATGACGGTACACATCGTCGAGCAAGCATCTGACTCGATCAAATATTGCCAGCCAAATAATACAGCTTGCAAACAGGATGGCACCAAGCGCAATTGAATATTTGATCGAGCCCGACCCCAAACCACACACACGCCAATCTCCTCACCTCGAAGCTCTCTCCTCCAATTTCGCGAAGCGCCAAGAGCGAAACTCCATTTCTGCACATTGCTCCTACCTAGTATACAGAAACGGATACTCGTATCAACATCGACAGCCACGTGCCTCGGAATCTCTCTTACGGAAAGGTCCCACCGAGCAAAGGGGCCGAAACCGACGGGCGACACGACCAAAGCATGTTTGCTCCACACACATGCGGACGCTCCAAAAGCGGAGCCACGTCTATAGGCCAGCTCCGACCCTTCGGACTCCCAAGGCGCCGCGAATGCGTAATGAGGGAGAGCGAGTCGAAGAAAGCTCGCTCAAAGTAAATGTCGCGCGATCCCAGGGGGCGCGGGAGCAAACACCAGCGTCTCCTAATCCCATCAGCGACGTGTCGACAGACGAGGCGCATCCGACGATCGATCCTCGTGATTGGGTTAGAGGCAGTGCGTGTCGGGGATTCTCCGATGCGTCCTTCAGGAGCGAGCGACCTGGACTCTGTACGGAATCGATTGGCGTGGTGTATTGAACGGAGTGTAGATGTTGCAGGAGTCTGGAGAATTGAGAGGCTTGGGAGGTAGTGCGAGTGTGATCAATCGTTAGGAGGTGAGGTGATCATGAAACGCTGAGCTCATTTGAATATGTGGAGCGGATTGGTGAGGGTCGTGAGGGTCCTTGGTACCTTGGGAATGCAGTCATGTCGCGAGTTGGGGGGATGAGGTTTTGTAGTCGATGAACGAGCTAGGAACCTCAAGATGTTGATTGGCGATGTATTAGGTGGTTGACTGTTCACTCTGATCGCAGTGAGCGAGCGATACCTTCTGACATGAGTCGTAAGTGGACAATCTCAATAGAACTTCATATAAGAAACTATTAATGTCAGATGAGAATTATAGATAGGGACTCAATGTAGAAACTTGATGCCACTTAACTTCCCTCCGAATTCAGGGATATTCCATTTCGACCCGAGAAAGAGCACTCATGAGTGGATTTATACGTGCCTCCGATGTTGGGGCAAAGATCCGCGTAGATTTTAATCAGGATCCTCGATGGGGATCCGCGAAAGAGGGTTGAGGAATATTGTGAGTAATCGACGAGGATTCTTGTGAGAATTGCATTCACACAATAAAATCCTCGATAAAATTTATGCCAAAATAGTTCCATTCTGATTCAACGTCGAGGTAGGATCTTACTTCGAGCTACGACTTTTCACAAATACTTTACCTAATTAGAAAGAAAGAAAGTCACTTTTCGGATCTCCCTATCTCCATCCAATTACCATCCGATTTCTCTGAATCATGATGGAGAATCGTAGGAGTGGCTTCTAGTTTTCAGGTAGATTCAGTCAATAGAAGCACGTAACACTCTTCGACTCTTTTATACAAGGACTTACTTTTATGAAAACACATAATTAGTTGCTTCACGCATAATTTGTTTCTACTGATTCATCATTCGTAGGCATTTAGACCTCGGACATCCATAATTCTCAATTTTGATTGTAGCCTCTGATCCAAAAAGACCATGTGGAAGTTGAGCGAGAGTATTCCCAGACAGCTTTTTGCAAGAATTCTCGAAGGTTTTCGATGTGACAATTTCAGAATAGTTTCAAATTCAAAATGGAATGAATTCCAATGTATCCAACGTCAATTCAAGGCATCCAAACTTATTCTATAATTCTACAATTTGATTCATGCTGGTCTCTTGTTTGATTGATTATTATCAAGATTGGAAATTACAGGGATTCGAGTTATCCCCTCTCCTTGAACAAGTTATGGAAATTCTCTGAAATTCTGAGCAACTATTATACAGTATTGCTCCAATTTTTCTGAGGGAGCATCCCCCGCGATACTATCGAGTTTCTTTGAGGAGATTCTTCATAAACATTCACAGAGACCTGAAGATTGATTATTGAGTGAATCTTCACATTGTCGTCTTGTCTGAGGCAAATAAGTAGAATTCATGGGCATACAAAACATGGGGATCCGAAAATTCGACGGAAGAACCCACGTGGAATTCTTACGTGAGATTCACTTTGAATAGCCACGGTGGATTTGTGTACTACCGAATGGAAATACTTTGCCGCCAAAGCTGCAGCTTTGTCACTTATTTGAAATCACCATAAAAACTCACAGGAATTTTTAATTGGATTTTGCAGCATATGAATGGCGAACTTCAATGTTCAGCCTTTGATTGACGGATTGCAAGGTCTGATGAAGAATTCTGGCAAGTTCTTATAACGATTCCAAAAGTATGACGAAGTTGCGACCTCCGTGGAAAAGTAGCCTCATTTGACGGTAGTAGAATTTGACGTTCTCAAGTTCCATAATATCCCTTCAGTGCTCATGACAGTCTCGTAGGATGTTCCTTGGAACTCTGAATTGATGCATCTATCTGGAATTCCCTGATTTTCAAATAATCGACTTCTGAATCCTCCGGAAAGTCGTGCGATATTGGGAAGAGGATTTTCAGTGGAATCCATCGATTGGATTCCACGTGAGACGACTGAATTCTTCCGTGAGTCTTGATCAAACTTAATCCAGGAAGGAGATTGTGTATATACCTCATAGACCAAGGATCAAAAACGATGCTGCTTTTCATCAAAGATAAATAAACAGATCCTAATACAAAGTTTGTTAGTAGTGACGGTCGTGTACATACTCATTATTCCATACGATGTCTTTCCCGATTGTTGCTGCACACGTGTATGACACTACGTTTGAATGCGACACAGCTGGAAGGGTCACGTCGCAATATGAAATCTTGTGAGTCAGACGACATAGCACAGAAGACTCTACGAGAGCGGAATGCCAAAGACTTTTCAAATACTGTTGTCCAAGTTTTGCGACGGTATTTAAACTAAAAGTACAAACCAGGGTAGAATCTATATCATTGTTATGACACGAGGGTACGTAAAAACTTTGGGCTTAGAGAGTGAGAGGCAGAGAAGTTTGGAAGAGTACTGTCTGGCCAAGATTTGCCCGGAGGAACAGAGCTGCAGAGTGTACGGAAGTAGATAAATGCCGAGTTTGGCAAGACTCGAGACGTATATAAGTCGAAAGCCGGATCTGGTGAATCCATCCCCCGTCTCACCGCGCCATTATGATGGGCGGGCCAGTCGTATTTTTGCTCCGCTCTCATTGATTCTACCAAGAGAGAGAGAGAGAGTTTTGGGGAACTTGAGATTATCCTGCCTTATTCGACACTTCTACGTGGACGAGAAAGTTGAGGAAGACAGATACCAGTTTCTCCGCCCTGATAATTTTAGTTGGACTTTCAGAGTGTTTCCGTTTTCTTAGGAGAGTCTGAAGTGAGCAGCAAGTCCTTCCATCAGATCCTACCCATTCCTCAAAATCACATGCGGAAGGGTTTTCAATAGAACATTTCAGCTCATGGCAACATTGATCTCGTGAAATAAGGAGAATGAGTGAATAAGTCCCAAAAATTTTTTCTTCCTATTCAAGTTATAATAATCTCAATTTTCAAGGTCCTTGTGCATTCGCGGTGCACGATTTATCTGTTGGATCTCTAAGATGGAAAAAAATTTGCAGAAATATTCGCACTCCTCTGATTGTGAACTTACCATACATCCATGATCCGGGATGGATTTTGATACTTGAATCTTCATGCATTTTTCCACATCAAAATCTAAATAAATCGTACTTCTACTCCTTCTACAAATAATTTTGAATTTATAACCGAGTGACCTAAGTACATTGTAAAATTGCTGAATTCAGTTGGTTTTCAGCTGGGCTCTCCGTGAATAAATTTAACAGTTTGCTTGAGTTATTCACCCGCTGACTCAAACATCAAGATCCCTATCCGAAACCCAGCTAGATCGGGACAGATTGAGATTTCTGTTATATAACCAAATCGTCCAGCGTCCCTGCTGAATATAATTCCGGTCTCCTTCTTAACTTCTATTGGAAAACTCCCCAATTTATCATCCCAGTAATCATCATTGGAATACATCACCTGTTCTGAGTGCGCCAGTCCCCCAAATCCCACACTACAAGTAGCTCCACAAACAAACACCAGAGCGCGTCTCACTCCAATCTGACCAACCTCCAATCAACCCTCCTTCCCTCAGCTATCGCAGCGATTCAAGTGAGTGCCCATCTCCAAAGTTACCTCGGGTCCAAGTCATTCGACGCAGCAGCTGCCAATTGCACGAGGCGATGCATACTCTCGCCTCGCACCTACCCCATGCCACTCCTCCCAGCCCAACCGCAAGCTGTGGCACCACCAAGTGGCTATCGGAAGGGCTTCCTCGGAGTCTGGCTCGCGGTTACCAAAGTGGGCCAAAGTCCCGAGAGCCCCAGCAGCGGGTTACACATCAACTCTCGAAGACTCGCCGCGATCGCGCCAATTACCAACTTTGCGAGGCGTCAGATTTCGGGTACCCTATCCCGGACTTGGAAATCCTTATCGAAGATGAGAGGATGGGAGGAGGGCCAAAGGGGTATGAAGCCCATTGAATTCTGGATGAGTGCGACCTCAATTTCAGACGGTGTCATCATTCGGAGAGAGGACGAGCGACGGGGCGCACCGCTGCAGTTGGCGTCGATCAATTACGATGCCGCAGAGAGGGATGCGGGGGTGGAGAGCGTCCCGCAGTCGGTTCGTCATCGGCTGCCTCGACGCTATTGCAGAGGCGTCCCTGTGCGTCAGTGCGGGCTCGGGTGTACGCGGTGCGAATTGTTGATGGACGTGGCGGTGAGAATGGCGTAGTATGGCTAGTAGAGGCGGTGGTTGGCAATTCAACGCTCAAGATCTAAAAAGCTACATCTCAATTCTTCAGGAGATAAAAAGCCTTATCTCGTTTTCGAGGAAATAAAGGGCTCTATTCCATGCTTTAAAATGAAGAGTTCTATCTCACGCATAATGAAGTAGAAAGCCTCATTTCTGGAATCAGCTTTGCGGAGCCTTATCTCAAGAGTTTCAGGAGATGATCAGCCCTATTTCAGAATGTTCGAGTAAGGAAGCAGTTTTCAGAAATTTTGAGTCAGAAAATCCCATTTTGAGGAACTTTCATTGAAAAACCCTATCTCGGGAGTTTGGTGTAAGAAAACGTGTACCAAAATGTTTGAGAATTCGAGCCATGTGGCCGAGGAAAGTTCTGATCTCTCCTCTGTGTTGGGGCTTTTTATTTTCTCAACATCTTGAGATACAGCTTTTCTTAGCTGGTTTGTGAGAAGGGGCTTACCATTTTCTTTACCATGAGATGGGGCTCTTACTTCCCTCAAGAATGGCATAGAGCTCTTAATAAGCCAAAAAATGAGATAAGGCTTATTATATCATCGAGAACTGAGATAGAACTCTTCACTTCTCGAGTGTCGAACTAAATTCCGTTGGATCTGCTGGATAATGAAGCTAAGTTTGACTCCAAGAAAGCGTTTTTGGATGGAAATTTCCGGAAAAGACAATGACGTTGCGAAAATTTGAGCATGAGAACTGATGTAGTGTATTGAGAATCTTACACCTTGGCTTGAGGCCGTACCATGATTGTATGATAACTGATTTTTCACCCACTGAGAGTATAGGTTCATATTTTGAAATGAATACTTTTCCAGATGATAGGAAAGGGTCAGGGAAGGATCAATGACAAATGATTCGAATATCCAAATACCTTACGTTTGATTTCAAGTTCATGGAGTATGAGCAGCTCTGTATGCTGTGAAGAAATTTCTGAATAATGGAATGAATCACAACGAGACGATCGAAATTGACCTTAATCGACCCATTAGAATTATCAAGATTCGGCTGTTGAGTTGCAAAAAATCACCATGCAAGACTTACGTTGATGAATAGTACAATAAAAATCTCTATCGTATTTTGTATATCATGAGGAGTCAAAATAACTCACAACAAGTTGTAAAATCCTGATGAGCCTCCCCTCATGTCATCCTTGGGAATGGAGCTATATTGCACACTGAGCAAGTAAAAGTGAATGTGATTGTTTCCGGTACTGATACACAGGGTCTTTCATTACCGAGGATCTTGTGAGCTCGAAGCATCTATCCTCTCGTCGACCCTCATCTCGAGAACTTCGATATCACTCCTAAAGATGCCGATTAATCATGGAGATCAAGAGGGAGGAGAGTCCGCAGTGTGATTTGTTGGCCCAAAGGCTCCACCAACTGAACGCGTATACATCGCCAAGACGCGGGCCAGAAATTAATCTCCGACTCGAAAACTTGGATCGCGTCCTCGCGTATCTTGACCAGACTGTGGCGACCAATCATGCCCCCAGCGTCTTTGAAGTAGACTCGGATTGCGGTCAAAGTTGCCTCTTAGATGCGCGACGAGGCATAAGCAAGGACAGCGGCTTGCACCGCGACTCTTAAAATTCTAACCGCACCTCCACCCCTCTTCGATACCGAGCGCACCAAGTGCCCGCGTACGCTCGTTTGACATTCTTCCCTCCTTCCCCACGCAAACTAACTTCGTCCCGCAGCCTCAAGTTCGACTTATTTGCGATTCAATCGGCGATTGACGCTCCCTCTCGGACCTACTCTCATCTCAGGCAACCTATCCCAAATTGAGTTATTGTTCACATGGGTAGCAGGGATGGGCTCGAATAATCAGCGACGTGCGAGCTGCACTAGTTCACTTCTTCCATTGTTCCGACGAATTTTCT
>JAPYYZ010001866.1:0-15494 GCA_030522705.1 Eretmocerus eremicus | reverse complement strand
CGCGAACATTAATTCTGCCTCTTTGGTATAAACCGATTATTAGAAATGAGCTATGTAAAAAAGACTAAAGGAATAACATCACATTGACAAACGCATTCACTCCCCATGAACGTTAGTTTCAAATTGCTTAGTCACTATCAATATCCTTCAACCTGACGCTGGAGATACCTATACATCTGATATAACTTCACAATTGCATTCAGCTCTGGTCCGAAGCTATCATCCGATCGAGAACTGGAATTATATATGTTTGTTAAACAAACTTTGTCTGGAAGAAGATGGTTGCATGTTTCATCTTACTCATGAGTTTCTCGCTGCTCACGGAATTCTATGAAATGTTGAAGGTTCAAAACTTCTCCATTGTGATTGGATTTACGTAGATTCGGTATTATACGCGCAAGCACATCCTCTTTTTCGATCGCGATCTCGATACTTGTTCTCGCAGGGAAACCACAGTAACCCTATTCTAATTCATCATTCTGATCATCACAAAGACACGAGAATTAAATCTCACGAATGGGTATTGTTCAACTTGTTCGACTTTCATGCAAAATATGAGATGAAGATTTGTGCTCCTCCCATCTTTCCAAAGACCTGCATTGCCTATTAGTAATAATAATTCTTTACATCATTTATGAGTCAATATTCCGCAGTGCGGCAGAACGGCAAAGTTACATTAATTTTCCTTTACCTTGTAGTGTCAATCGGATAACCAGTGTTGCGCGACATTAATTTGCAATCCATGGGCTGGACGTTGTACGAAAGGTTCTGGATTACCTCCTAACCAGGACTGTACTCCAGCTGGAGCTTTGGTGAGTCAATCATAGTGGGCATAGTAATTTTCGTGTATTCACGGATCCTGAATATTTTCATCTCATTGATAGTGCTCGGAGAACGATAATAGAGCTTGCTGTGGGCCTCTCATCTGCCACCCAGAGAAAAACCGCTGCCTTGCCCCACCAAACCCATTGGATGAACCTAACATTATTCTGCCATTGGGAGAATCATAGGTTGAAGGAACAGGATCAATGTTACCCGCATCCATACCCAATCTGTATGGTTATTACTTGTTTGCAAAAATGAATGAGGGCTTACTCAGGTATATAGAGCATCGAATCAATGCTTCCTGACCTGATTCAGTGAGATTTTCTATTTTGAAGGGGTGGTTTTCAAAATATCTAGATTATGTACGTTATATGTTGGATTGCACATTAAATATTGCATGCTGAAGCTGATTCTTTCATTTCTTTTGATACACCTATCTAACGAATTTACAGATCTGCGTTTTTTATTGGTTGAAGAATAGCGAAAGTTTCTCTTTTGAGGGTACACTATTGATTATGTGTAAAAGATTCCGGATTAATAGATAATTGACGTACTCGGGAATGCAAGTTTCTCGCCCGGTGTTTCCGGAAATTTTGCCCCACAACCAAGATTTTGTGCAGAAGTCTCAGGTAACGATGCAAATCACAAGCCTAAATAGTTTTTTCTATACTGATGTTCAGTCATGGGGATAGTGATAGGCAAATTTCACTATAATTGTTTCAAATAAATCAAACACAGATTTCCAAAATTTTCTGACGAGATAAATAACGTCAAAGACATGGCGGGAGAATCCTTTGAAATTGATGTGCAAAGAGACATGTTGAGATGAATGCAATCAAAGATAATTTGAATGATGAATCATGATGCTAACGCCTCTTGACTGGTTTATTTTCTTTCTTTCAATTTGCGATTTCGACAGCTACGCTTTTATAGATATGTAGAATCCCTCTTTCGATCCTGATGAAATCCAAACATTTGAATGTGTTTCAGAATAAAAATGAAATTTATCAAGGGTTATTGTTATTCAACTTTCCGCCCACTGCGGATCGGAAAGTTTAGAATCTCCGTGCCCTGAGGCGTCAATAGTATATTTCGATACAAGGACGGGAATAGTAGATTACGCATCGATGCGAGGTATGGGTATCGTTTTTCCCCGAGTGGAACGAGGGGAAAATATCCTCCGTGCCTCAAAACATTCTGAAGAGCAAGGTGCGCATATACTTTTTTTTGGGATCATGGGGACTAATTGTGAGCGTCAATTTTTCAATTCAAGGCGGGAGAAAAAGTGACACTTTAGCCGCACTATGCCAAAAATGATATTTTTTTCCACTCAATAATTAGCTCTTAATGAAGATTCCACGGTGAAGATGGAGTGAGTAGGTGGAATCCGAAGTTTGAAACGCATGCAAGTGTTTTGGAACCCTGTCAGTTGATTTATGATACTAAATCGTTACTCACAAAAATATCTCTTTCACGGAGAATAACACTATTTTCCAATAAAATAGAGTAGAATTCTTCAATTTCGAAACAATAATATTGAGATCAATAATATCGAGAGCATTTTGCGAGGAATTCTGGTAGGAAACTACTTGCTCATGCTGTCGAATTGATTTTCAGAACAAAGGCTCGCCAAGAAAATACCTTCGTTTTGTAAATATTTTGATTTTAGAAGTATTCGGGTTGGAAAAGAAGCGTCCTTCAGAAGTTTGATTTTGTAATTTTCACCTCGGGGTGAGATGATATACTTCTTTTCAGGATTAGTCAATGCAAGAAGTTTGTTGAAAATCTCAACTTCAATTGACTGCAAGATTCGCTGTTGTAGTATATTCTTATCACTAGAACTGGAGTAAAAGTCTGATTTCCACTCTTTCAAGCAGATATTACACGTATACTTCCGTTTTTTTGAATAAGCAATGAAGAAGATAACTCCGACCCGGGTTCTTATCTGGTAGCTAATATTCATACGGTTAGTGGTATGTGACTCCTTTGGAAGTCGCATTTTTGCTGGGGACGTAAAAGTTTTCTTCCGCCGCATGCAGATTATTTTTGGGCAAAATCGTTTTCTCTCTCAACTTTCACTACAAATTTTGGAAGTTCAGACTAAACTGCATTGATTAAAATATCTTTACTTAATGGATGTTATTTGAATGCCTTTTTAGAATTGTGGCGAATCGTAAATCAAGTGTACCATAACAAAAAGAAACGCAACTGCTACTTTTATAAAGTACGGTGTGATACTTCTGTGGTCAAAATGATGAGTACATCGAGAAATCTCACATTGGCTGGAGCTCATTTTTAGTTGATTACCTTACATCGGAAGAGACGAATTACGTAGAAGTATAAATGAAGTGAGAACTCGTTTCGTGTTCTATTCTCAGGTATGCGACTCACAAATAAATTGTAGAGGGATATTTTCATGAAAGAATTCTAGTATTTCCAAGGAAAAGTGAGAAATAACGACGATTAAGTAAAAAAAGGAGGTTTTAATAGTCGATTTCATGATATAAATACAATATGTATTCTACCTACTAGCGCCTCAATCAATTTTTTATCACATCAATAGAATTTTAAGCGTTTTGCATTTAATCATGCAAAGATTAAATGGAGTCAGCCCTATGCAACATGATATATTTTTATAGATAAATAATACTATGCTGATGGCAATAAAAAGTAACAACAGCACAACATTGTATAACGACCGCATCATTGAACTTCCGATCGTATGCCTTGAATATTCATCATTTCATCCGTACACCTACATTCGGCCAAAGTTCTTGAATAGTGATGTTTAGTTATCGAGAAAACACTAAGGGCGCTACGTAATGGGTTGTTTGAAAAACGTTCGGCTAGTTCAACTGATCATCAGGTGTACGATGGAATGACTATACCCAGCTTTCAAAATTTCATTTGACATCCTCAAATTTAAGCTAGATGGTTGTTTGGAATTGAGTCAGAGCACATAGTGCATGTCTGTATTGAAGTTAATATATCACATCGAAAGCTTTTTAACTTTGAACACTGCTGAATCTAGATTTCACTCTTCATACAGCTTGCTGAGGCTACCTCTATTTGATTGGTTCGTGCAATTTACCGTGGGTTGAGGCATCCTGATGTTGGTAAACGATTTGGAGAATTGAGGCAATGCTGAATGATGAGTGAATAAAATCTTGCCCTGAAATAGGCATTTCCAACATTTTTTAGTTTAGTTGACATTCATCGAAATCTTTCTAGTTATTTCAATTCACTTCCATGTAGCTCAATTTCATAGTAAGATTTTCAAGCTCAACAACTTGTAAAACGGATACGACAAATCTTGATTGACCCTACGTGTGTAGAAAAGGGCACAATATCAAGTATATTCGTAATTTTGTCTGACCAAAAGATGACGTCAATTCGGAGATTCGCCGCTATTGTCGGGTCTAGAGAGTCAGAAATTTGCATTGATTTCTTGGCACAATATTGAAATCATATGCCCTCCTTTTGATTATTTAGGAGAACCATGAAGATTATCACAGTAACTCTACTGGGGGCAGAAGTGTACAATATTTATTATCATAAGGATTTGGAAAGAATTCGTTCAGTCGAGTCTTACAGATACAGAGGGCACCGGATTTTATAGAGTTGAAATGGGCACACGGGTAGGTAGATCTTTAATTTAGTTCAATTCTAATATTGGAAGATCGGTTTGCGATTCATGTTTCAATATTCCCTCTAAGGAATCAAGTTAGTAATGATCAGACCAACAATATTTCCTACAGCAATAGGTTTCCCCAAGACGCGTTTCTTGCGAGGAAAAATTATGAGGATAACATGATCAAAAATAATTGGATCACTGTAGATGTTCATTTTCATATTCTGTTTCCAAGGATCTGATTCCTTCATTCGAAAAAATGTTGTGTGTATTAAACCATGCTGTTTCCCCAAAAATTGGTATGATTGCGAGAAACGGCACTTTGGGAGAAATGACCAACAAATGGGAAATCACTGTAGGCTTATGGAAGTTGAAAAACTCATTAGAAAAAGAGACAAAGCAACATTACGATCAAAGCGATGTCACATGCCTGATGGATCACTTCTGATATCAACGAATACTAATTAGAAAAAACGATTTGAAGATTCATACTGGAAAGGAATGTATGGGTAGAAAAATATTATGGATCTAAAAAGTCGTAGCTATCTTAAAAGGGGTGTAAAAAATAGGATAAAGATGAATGGAAAGGCCAATTCCTCAAAAGCGCTTGAACATAAGAAAAATAGTATCTAGAAGATAGTAAATTCCTGGGACAGTCTTGTAGCATCATTTTAGATTTTAGAGCCTCACTGTATAGCACTTGATTTTTTTGTTCAAGATGAGGAAAAGTATTCATTATATCCTATAATCATCAACTTAGACAAATTAAGAGCTCGTCTCATTTCAAAATGTAAGACTTTGGATGAAGAAGAATCCAAACTGCCACCAAAACGTAAAGACTGTTTGAACTCAAATGCACCGATGGAATGAAGCTAACAATAATCCAAATATATACAGAATTTACATAGACTATTTTCTATATCTACACAGAATAAATTCTATATCTAATTCCTATTCGGACCTTTAGCCCGTTGGTCTTCCATACGGCCTGCTTGAAGTCTCTGAATGAGAGCAAACAAATCCTCTTCAGGGACTGTAGCACCAGACGAAGCTTCGTCGTTATTCTGAGACTCTTGCTCATCTACATCTCTTAAAACAGGACAGTTTGGCAGTGGACTGCGTTGGTCCTCTAGCCTAGAACTCTGACAACGGGTCAACATTTCCAAGAATGAGTCGTCATCTACCAGTGACTGCTGGGAAGGTTGAGCAGATGCTCTGTTTTGGGCTGTATTTAGCCCTGGTAAATAAGGAAGAGTAACTCTCTGCTCATCCATTCTCTTGCTCTGCATGCCAGAAATCAACTGCATCAAATCCTCCTCGTCTCTATCTTTGTCTGGATTTGCATTATCATTTTTAGGTGGATTTTTCTGCAGGTCACAGCGCTGATCGTCCATTCGACCAGATTGGAAACGAGATAATAATTCAAAGAAATTTTCTTCGTCATCCTTCCTCTTATGGGTTATATGAGATGTTTTATCAGTCTCGTAATTCAAAGGCTTCTCAAGCTCTCTGGATTTCCCCTCAGGAGTAAGTTTGATGAGATCTAAGTTATCCATACTCTTCCTTCTCAATCGATATCTGCCAGGTGATGAAGCAACAATGTTGGCATTTGCGGTATTCAAGAAATTTTTTTTGTCGTCATCTGCTTTCTCAATTCCCAGAATTTTCTGAAGGTCACTAACATTCATCTGAGCGGTGGCTTGACCCATTGTGTCACCAAGTTCTTTTGAAATTTGTAAGTGTAGTTTGGCGTAATAGAGTGCCTGCTCATGATTGCCCATGGCAGAGTAAGCATTGCCAAGAGACCAACAAGCTCGACCTTCTCCCACTTTATCTTTTAGTTGTTGAGCTATAAGATGATGGCGTAAATGGTATTCAATAGCTGCTGGATAGTCTCTCAGCAGAGTATAAGTATTACCCAGAGAGTAGCAAGCTTGGGCTTCAAATGCTTGATCCCCCAGCTCTTGCGCTAATACCAAGGTCCGTCTGTAATGTTGAGCTGCTTTTTCAAACTCACCCAGAAAGATATGGGAGTTTCCCAGGTTACTGTTAGCTCTTCTTTCAGCTGCTTTCTCCCCAAATTCGCGAGCAATCTTGAGTCTTTCATTATGGTAATAAATGGCTTTCTGGAAATCTCCAAGGAGGTAATATGTGTTTCCAAGATTACCACATGCTCTACCTTGAGCTGCCGAATCACCCAGTTCTTTCATCAATTCTAAATTCTGTTGATAATAACTTACAGCTTGTTGCAGACATTCCTTTACTTCTTCTGAGTATTCACCTGGTCCTTGATGACCAATTCTACCATTCTGTTTACCTTTAGCATGGTACACATTCCCCAAATTGTATAAAGCTCGACCTTCACTCAGTTTATCACCAATTTCTCTTGATATCTCCAAATGGCGTTTACAACAAATCATAGCTTCATCAAATTTGCCCATAACTTTCAAAGTATTTCCCAAGTTACCACTTGATTTAGCTTCTCCAAGTTTGTCTCCCATCGACCTGGCTAGAGTGAGATCGTGTTTGTGGTATTGCATAGCCATCACATAGTCTCCTAGATAGAAATATGCATTGCCTAATTGACTATAGATAGCACTCAATGTTCTCAAATCGTCAGTTCCAGCTTGGATTGCAGCTTGGAAGAAAGCCACACCAGCTCGACAATCTCCAGCTTTGCATAGGCGCTCGCCTTCTAGGGCCAATTCCAAACACATATTGGTATCACTCCCACTCATTTGAGAGTCAACAGGCAAGTTTTCTACACTTGAAGTCAAAGACATGTTTCTGATGTGCCAGACAGTTGCAAGAATTCAAAAGTCTACAGCACTGATTGCTGGATTGATTACAAATGGTTCAATTTCTCAGTCTCAAATTTGCACTCAATAAAGTTTCTATCTCAAACAAATATTATACAGAGGCACCTGATTTCATTGTAGAGGTCCTTGCAGACAGACTGGATATTTTCAGCAAGCACTGTCTTGATTTTCACTCTTCAGCAATTTGATTGTAATCTAGAAAAAGAATAGATTGATATTTTTAAGGTAGAAGATGCAGACCCCATATATATAGGAATAATAAATTCCATAAGTCATGAATGCTGCTGAATGTGGCAGGTTGCAGATTAAAAATATTAAAAAGTTTTTTAGTAAGTGGCTTGTCATGTTCATCTTCAGAATTCAATTATTTCTCTACAAAGTACAAAGAATGTGTGAAGATTGTTCAATTCAAGAAAAATATTAGGGCATCTCTATAGATTCGAATTATTCCAAGGACCCATCATTTGTATCCCATCTGTTCATGATTAAAACCTCACTAAGGTTAATCATCTTTATCCAATAAAAAGGCATAAGCTGATAACATCGAAATCAGTATGCCTGGTCATTTTTTACGTGGAATATCAATAAACAATACATCATCAAGTCTCAAGGTACACTGGCGATTTTTAATAAGGGAAAATTACTGTCACGTAATGTCAATGAAGTCATTTTTCACTTGCATAATAAATAATCATTTGTGTACAAGTGTTGGGTGACTAATTACATGCAAATAACCAAATTTTTCCCTGATTTACAATTTATAGGTTAACATGCTATTAATGAAGTAATGCAGTGTCTAACAGGTTACCTTCATAAGATGATCTTCATAAGATCTGCTCATTGTTCTTGTATGACAGAACCATTACAGTCATCAGTACTCGACATTCTATCTGAAATGACAAGAATAACATGAAATATTGATCCAGGATCATTCCACTCTAGGGACTATCTTCTCAAATTACTAAAATCATTAAAAAAAGAATGAACGATTCTTGCCGTTGCCAAGAAGTGGCAAATATGAACAACTAAATCATGGCGGTCAGAAATGAATAGTACGTAAGATGTCTCAAGCATGCCATAGACTCAATCGGAAGTGATCAAGCTGTACTTTGGACAGTGAGGAATAGACACATCTTTCTGCAGTGTTTTACTTATTGTTATTCCGATATTAGCTGTAAACATTTACTCAAACATGATCGGGGGAAATCTGTTGGGAAAACTAATAATAATTATGATACAGAAAAGGGTACGAGCTGGAAAATATCAATCAAGGATTGAATGTAGCTGCTGTAGGGAGTTGATGAAACAGGAGTAGGTGCTTACTCATTATCTACAGATTACATTTGCTTTTGGCTATACAATATGTGAAAACGGAATGCCGATGCACAATACTCACGGAAAGAGAGGAGCTTTGTAGCAGCCAACGAGGTCGATCTCCACTAGAGCATATTTGCAGGAAGAGAATCTCGAGAATCTCCGAGAGCTGTCACAAGTCACAAGGCCAAGGGGGGGTCTAATATGGCAATGGTCAAATCGAAAAGTCGAGGGGCGAGGGAAGGTCAGAATAGGGCCAGTGCAAGGGCCTGCCCGTGTCGTGCCTTATTCTTATGAAATGACCACAGAAAGTGACCGTGCCGAGTCGTAAACACCAACTGACACTCTGACACTCGCACCCATAACTGCCCAACACTGCATATAGCGCTTGGCCGACTAACAAAAGCGATGCTGCGAGTGCTGCGACTGGTCGGCTCCGTGTCGGATCAGTGCTCATGCTCAGTGCTCAATAGCTATAGGTATACTAAGCACCCTCTACCTATATCTATTATATCTATCTCCTTGCACCCCCTATTGATTGCCCATTGAAGTTTGAATTTTGAAATTTCCGTTGATTTTAAGAGAGATGAGATGAGATTATTTCAATCATTCTTGTAGTTTTAAAAAACGGGTCTATTATAGTTTTAAAGTGCGCGAGTAATACCCTCTCGTCATAACGTATCGCAGCTCAAATTGAAGCTCTTTGCATAATAATCTCTGTAAAAATCAAATTGCTTGGTTAAGAAAAAAAATATTGAAGCTCTGAATTTCACGAAATAGCTCGGTGCGGCAAAAATCAAAAGTGAAATGCGTGGAAAATGTTGAATTGGGAATTGAAATTTCTTATCCGTCTTCCCGCCCATTGCTTGAACCACATTCATCGATGAAGATCTGTGCAAGCATTGTATTAGATAGTAATCAGGTGTACGAAGTTATAAGCTCTCTCGGGCTGGTGCATTCTTCTCGGACTTTGATGCACCGAAACATTATAGGAAATTTCAAGTTACGGAGGACAGAATAATTATTTAGACTGATATGCTATGACAAACTATACATGGATCTGAGAATGCAAATGCTCGCGACTATGAGCGTCAATATACGCTTGTCGACTAATGGAACTGATTGTCTAAGATTTGCAAATTTTGAAGGATAGGGAAGTCGATTAGTTAGGGCAATTCTTATCCTTTCAAGATCAATAATTCTTTTATGATTGATTGCTGTCAGTTTTGCAGGGACTATTTTCTCCGACGCGCTCATATGAATCTGTGAAAAAGTCCGAAAGTCAGTATTAGCTCGTGTATATGAGAATTTGGGTGGGTTAAAATCCAATTTCATTTATGTGTATTTTATTGGTATTAAAAGGCATCCTTGTCATTTTTACCCGTTTTTCTCCAGTTTTTTTTTCTTGGCTAAAAATTTTTTTTTCCATTTTGGGGTGTTGGAAAATGAATATTCCCACAGTTTTTAGGACCGAAAAAATTTTTTGATCCCCCGCCGAGCTCCGTATTAGTGGTTTAACGAGAAAATCAAAAGTAGAAACCCTCCCCTTGTATTTTGCTCATAACTTTTGACCTTCTGGTCCAATTTCAATTTTTCAAAAAGCCTTTGAAGGTGGTTCACAAAACCTATCAAATAAGTACTCGTAAAATTTCGGTTGCCCCCCCCCCCCTTCACATTATCTTACAGTCTGAAATACTCAAAAATTATGTTTTGTGACAGAAAAAATGAAATTTTTCCATTTTTTTCCAATTTGTATGATAGCGAACTATCTAGAACTGAATTTTCAGCGATTCGCCTGCAATTCAAAGGGTTTAGCATGTTTTATAGTACGGTATGACCCCCAAAAAATGAGTTTTCCAGCAAAATCCACCCATACGTGCTTGGCAAGGGTCCCCAACTTGGTTTAGTAGTATTGACCAAATTAGTTGATATGCAAGAAAAATTGTTTCGAGCACATTCCTGCCATGAAGGGTGGTCAAAACAGCGGTAAAACATTTTCAGAATTACTTGTCAGTAAGTAAGATTCAGTAAATGAAGTTTGCTGCGAATGAGCCTAGTTAGACTCAATTTGATGTAGTAGAACCGGAGATAGGGCTGTTACAAAATTAACAAAAATCCAAGGTACCAAATCCGTGAGCCCGGAAAGGCCCTGACGACTCTTGCAAGCTTCGAACGCGTATATCTCTGGTTCCGCTCCACCAATTGACGTGCAGAGAGTCACCTTTTGAAGGAAATCAAGCTATAAGTACAGGCGTCCCTCGTTCAACGTGATTTTGTTCAACGCGTTTTGGTTACAGGCAGTTTTGGAATGCCACCTTTCTTTTGTTATACGCGGTTCGAGACTTGGTCCACGCGGTTTTGAACATGAAATTTTTGAGCTAGCACTTTTAATTACTTCACGAGAAAGTCTTTCACATTGTCATCTGCCCTTTATTGTACGTTTCATTCATTTCCCTTCTCCCAACAAACTCGTTGGTTAATCATTTGAATACTTTCGGATACCCTTCAAACGAGTCAGACATAATTTACATCAAATCAGCTAGGTATGTTCGCCCTCACGTAGACAAATCCTAAGAAATTCTACTTTTCAACACTCTCCTGGCTCAGGAGTTCTTGGTGAACAAATTTAGACTGTATTCATAATGATGAATCATTGATCTCATCATAAAATCGAACCCGAACTTTACGTTTTCCCCGAGCATCTAGATTTTCTAGCTCATTTCGAATACATCCATGAGACGTTCTATACATACGTGTTCGATTATTCGATTTCTCGTTAGACGCACAAAGCAGTCTCGAGTGACGGACTTTTTGAGAAAAAGCAACGTTGTGGATGATTTATACAATTTTACAATGGTTCATACTAATTTACAATGTTTAATACTTTGTAATGATTGTATGATCAAAAATATCACATAGAATATTATATCAACGAAAAATGTTCAATCTCGATTGGTGGGCCAGATATTTTAGAACGCATCCCCCATTTTTCCATAAGAGCCATGCTTTGTTTAACGCGGCTTTGGTATACGCGGTAAACTCCCAGAACGCAACCCCCGCATTGAACAAGGGATGTTTGTGTAATATTCAAGATAACTATATAGTGATTCCGCCAAAAGTGGAATTATCTGCGTCCGAGGCTCGCCCAAGCCTCCGCGGCTTTCAATCATGCATCGCGGTTGAAATTTCCTACGGTGTATTCTAACCATATCTAAACTTCCTGCAGTTAGTTTTTGAGTGATTTTGTGTTCTCCCATTTTTTTATATTGGCCAAATAGGGGTCAAAATGTCAATTCTGTCCCCTGTCCAGAATACAATATTTATTCGCGATGAAAACCGCTACTATGCTTATGTAAGGTTGCTAACCCCTATGCCCAATTATTATCTCAAATTCTATACTCCTGAGTGAAACCGTACACCATTTTGCAAGTCAAGATTTGAAATTCATCTTTCGTACGAGCAGACGACGTTTTGCCCAGAGATTTGCACCAAAAGTGCTGGTACAGCACTAATCAGCGGTCATCGATATGGCCCTTCATACCGGCCAATTTATCATTGGAACGTCCCAAAGGCTTGAAAAAGTGCGGTAGAGTGACTCTAGAATTGAATGTGTGCAGTAGTGGGCCGTTTGAACGGATTTTATAATTCGCGTACAAAATATTCGGTCCATTCCGTCTCCCTGGTGTGCCGCCAGCCTAAATACTGTATCGCTTGGTGAGACGCACTTTTTCGTAGTATTTGGTGGCATTAGGTGAAATAGTGCGGAAAAGTGTCCACGACTTGTCCCCGAATAGTGAGAGCACTTTTAAGGCGAAATGTCAATTCCGTCCTCCTCTCGGCCCCTTAAAACATGCCGTAGTTTTCCCTGAGATTCACTTTGGCCTACGTAACTCTGGATACTTGTTTCTGATGCCCAAACATGTCAGAATCAACTCTGTTAACTACCCGAGACTCATTTAGGTCTGAAATAATTTTTTGACCCAAATCACACGCTGGCCCTAAAAAATCCTACTTCCGATGGAATCACTCATACATATTATACTTATTATATGATTATTCGTGTATTTCGAACCGTCACCGAAAGACCAATACGAGATTCAGGTTTAGGTTGAACTGGTGCTATTTGAATCATGACCATTCTTTACTGGGTAAGTCTGCATAAGGGTAATTAACCCGTTTAGGGTTAAAAATTTATTAAGTCTAGAAAAAATCAATTTTAGGAAATTGTTCTAAATGACGGAAGAATTACCATTTTTCAAAGAGATATTTTGATAATATTTATTACATTGTACATATCATTTTCAACAGACAACTAGTCCATCGACACTCAAGTTGATGTCAGAGGAAGGAAAATGAAGAAATGCCAATCAACAATGCACAGAATCGTGAGTAAATTATTATGTGAGATCGATTTCATTTCAACGGCAAGCCTCTCTTCTGATAATATTCTTTTATCGGGTATTTGAGTAGACTTTCAATTTTTCTGTACCGTTCAACCAACACAAACATGAATTTTCCATGTTCTCCTGCACATTCACGTCAAGGCAATACTATATCTCAATATGTATAAATACTAAAAACTTTATTGGTAGATCAATCCATTGACGACGTCGTTCATTCATCTGCAAACAATCTTATTTTCCTGCAGGATTACAATCCCGATGGGCCACGAGCACGGGACCACATACCACACTGCTGGGCTCTCTTGTAATTATTTACCTATTACATCCACGCGGTTTGTGGACGATATCTTAGTGATATTAGCATAGACATTGTATTTTCACTCCATTATAAAACGAATTTTATTCTGCAAAATTATCCGCTTCAACATGATCTACTATCATCAGTAGAATGGCATTATCTACCACGATGGGATATTGTGTCATGCCGATTAGGCAGTGTAACTTGAGCAAACTTCCAATTATTTACATGAACAACTTTTTAATATGTACTTAGCCGATTGCTATATCACAAAACTACAATTCGGTCCTTTCTCTATGACAAATGGCTTTTATGACGATAGTTGTGAGATGAGTGATGGGAAACAGTCTTGGGAAAAGACTTCATAGGGTTGTACATGTAAAATGAAGTTAGGTAAATATGAGTTGCCACACATTTTTCAACAAATTGCATATTCGTTGCTCTTTGGACCTATTTGTGTCCTTCGATCTCATTTTGCACTGACGAGCTTGAATACTGATTAATTCTTGAAATTTCCCCTTGAAAAACATATCCACAGAGAGATGTCAAATGCCTGTGTCAGAAATCCTCACATCCATCTTCTTGGTCTCTTTATTTAATTTAATTTTCTGAACTGGTAAGAGCTGTTAACATCTTCTCTCACATCATCGATGATACATAATACAATCAATGAAATACAATCATAATGATACAATCATAACAGAATAGGCGTACTAGAATATATGGAACCACACATTTTTGTTACGATCCTAAAATTAATTCATGGGAAGATTTTTAATACACTTTGTCATTTTCTCGGACCGATATATAGATTACAAGTAAAAATCACAATGACACTGAAGTCAGAGACAAAAATCACAAGATTATCCTTTCCCTTTTTCAGAAGTTTCCTTGTGCTTGTACATAGATTACAAGTAAAAATCACAATGACACTGAAGTCAGAGACAAAAATCACAAGATTATCCTTTCCCTTTTTCAGAAGTTTCCTTGTGCTTGTACTCATTCATATCTGATATAACTGGCTAAACTAGGCTACTACAACTTTATTTTCCTCTAGAATCTCAATTGATCTATCAGCAATCAATATCCCTACAGTAGTTGATGCAACTTTTTAACAAATTTTCACAAACACGTGTGCATGTTAAATGTCGATGATCTTTTATGACGTTTTCGGCTATTTGATCTGACGTACATGCATTTCTTCCCGACCAACTTTTGATTGTTATCATGCTATTTCAGTTTTCTATAGCAATAGTGGTGCGTATGTACATTGCAAAAATTGTAATAAGATAATGAAAACATAAGTCTTATGATTAAGAACAATTCGCCTTCGTTTTTTGTAGGCGTACTTTATCACGGCCCAAAACCGAGATATTGATATATGTACAATTTCTAACTTATGTATTTGTATATTCTTAGAGCATGTAATTGTAACAGCATCTCAAACTCAGTGAGAATTATATTATCAATGTCCCTACACCGATGATTATTATTGTTGAGTGCGTGGTCTCGCTGACAATAAAAATGTGCAATTATCTACTCAATTTTGGAAATTTGTCACTGAATGGAATGTATAAATTATCGGACGTGTGAAAATACGCCACCATCATATTTAGCACTTCATGTAAAAATCTGTGGAAGTATCATTTGTGCGAACTCAGTTACCTAATAGACATTGCATCTTTATTTATTTATCAACCGAATGCATTCGTATATTGCAATCGTATGAATAAGCTCGACGGCTGCTTAGAATGGAACTACACCGATAGCGTCATAATATTAACTTTCAATATCTAGTAAAATCCCTTTAAAAACTTATACAACGTATCAAAAGCTTGCAACTTTATACCAATATAAAAGCATTCAACACTCACTTTTCAATCCTCAAAATACGCGCCATGGCCACCTCTCGTCAACATTAGACTATCCTCAATGCCACTCCCAACCCTTTGTTATTTGTCCCATTTACGCCAACTTAACACAAAACTTTTTACATGTCATTGAATGCATATTGCAATTCAAAAACTCGAAAAAATGATCCAAACTCGTAAGAGAGTGATAATCATCACTTTCTCACTGTCGTCGAGTATGCCCGTTTAGTGATCAATGCTGACATTGAGTTAGTAGGCATCCGAAAAAAGGCGCGATAGAATTAATTTCAACTGTTGTAGTGTGAAGGTGTCAACATCTAAGATCTATAAAAT
>JAPYYZ010001865.1:0-14197 GCA_030522705.1 Eretmocerus eremicus | reverse complement strand
AGTTTTCGGGCGATATCTCAAAAACGGCCCCAAAAAGACCCCAATCTGACTTCGGATTCGTGTTCAGCAGCTCAAAATACGTGAGAAACGTGTTCAAACTCCTCTGACCACACAACTTTTTTTTTTGTGGGCCTGTGAAATTCATTTCCACATCACTAATCGGATAAGAGATAATGAGCGAAAAAGAGGAAAGGTGGTGAAACTCAACACCATTTTGAATTCTAATAACGACTGATGATACAACGTGATTTTTCTGGAATGGGGACCTTTCGTGTAGTTTCCCCCTGTACGATACAGACGGAGCAGCCAAAGACCAGCGTACAAAGCAGAAATTGACAGTGATTACGGTCGATTTCTCGGTAATGAAAATGACTGCTTTGACTGGAATTCAGTACAGACTTGTAATACATATAGGCTGTTGTTCAGCCGGCAATTGAGGTCACCGGTCGTAGAACTATATCTGGGCTCGGACCAGAGTGAGAGCCACTGGGATGGGAGTACTTTTTGTCAAGTGAGAAGGGGAATGAGAAATTTGGCATTGCGCATCTCATCAAGACACACAATTTTTTCAATTCGGACTTTCAGAGTGGGATGAATAGTTTTTGAGATAAAAATTAACCCGCTCACTTCAGATCCTACTTCCAGGCTTCAAAAAATTGTTCTGAGTCAGAAAATATGAGAAACTAGTCAAACAATATTGTGAAGAATAGCAAAATTTTCTGCTCGACAATTTTGCGCGTAGAATCAAAATCGCCACCGTAGCGTAATGTTTGATGCAACAAGATACAAATTCCGAGACGGGGGTCCGACTCCACCCGGCAAAAGGATTTTTATGATTCTGAATTACCTTATAACACTGAACAATCCACAAATTTGACTGACAAATGTGATGTACATGCTTATAAAACCACAGACCAAGACGCTGTTAGCAATGTGAGCTAGACTTATATGAAGCCAGCTAAGCCAAAATTGGTCATCTTGATCGAAGAAGACATAGTCAAGGTAGAATAGAGGAAATTTATTGGTCGCATTTTCTAACGGGAAATAGTGATCCAACAATACACTCGTTATAGGAATGCATGGTAGAATTGTGATGAAGCCACCAATAGTGTATCCTGAAAAATATTCAAATAGTGAGTGCATTCTGCAGATTTCCCTTGAAATTATCCATAAGTTGATCCAATTGACGATGCGCAAAGGGGAAATCTTGGGAAAAAGTGATTCGGAACTTAAGGTGCGACTCAGAATATCTAGAATGATTTTGTTTGCAAAAAAATTCTAGTCACCTACCTGAGAAGATTGCACCGAGCAGGCTGGCAATCCAAACAAATTTTGTAAGTCTTTCCACCTCATTTTGATCCTTGATGCACTTCCAAAGCCTGACTACCTCCATGTGTATTGCTTTTAACTTGATGGAATGAGACATTTCATGCATATTGAATCATCATCAGCATCATCATATAGAATAATAATTTTCATTATACATCGTCATGAAAATTATCATTTGGAATTCCTCGGAGTGAAATCGTCTACCTGAAGAGTTCCTGGAATCTCCATTCAGAGCGTTTTTGGGTGGAACATTACCCCAAGATACTGAAATCTCAGTCAATCCATTTGGGTGGGCCTAATCTCAGTCCAAGTGCTGAAGATAACCCGAGTATAAGCAGGAATGAAACGGTAGGACGCGAGATCTATTAGTATTGTTAGAACTTTAGCTCATCTCATCAATCGTGTCACGAAATGTACTAGACCTTTGATCAACCGGTTTTGAGTTCCGGCATCGTATTTGCATTTTTACCCAATACTACAGAATTCATTATGTTGTCATCCATAGCATCGATGGCCTAATCCGTTGGCTCCCCCTGATCTAAACAGTATCAAAATTCCTCCATAGACAACGGTATAACCAAGTGAGGATGAGAATCTGAGAATCTGTCAAAATGTCTGATCAGCTTTTGCTGTTTACACGAAAGCTACCATTGTGATCAATCGCTCGTTATAACTATTTTGATGTGGAAGTCGCATGAGATTGTTATGATTTTATAACAGGCTGTTCCATGAAGATCAACAATATTATTGGAGTTGTACACGAGCTTTCTTTGAGTATCTTGTTTCAACCGTTGCGAGCCTCTTGGAAACGACACATTTCTTGAACATTCGATCGCGAGCAACGGCGCACAGTGGGAGATTTGCATTTTTTTCGTGTCAAAAGTTAGCAACTACAGTTCTAGACGTGCCATCGACATGATTCAAAATGGATATGACGGCTCAAGTCTTGCGAAATATGGGGAAACCCATGCAGTTTCCAAGAACTACTCCCCGTTGTCGAGAAAAATGGATGAAATCTGGAAAACGGGTGTGATATATTCCTACCACGAGATACGGGAAGTTGGTGACTCTGAATCATCTCTGATTCATTCAAATGATAATTAAATAGAAGTTCTAATACCAACGTGATACTTCATTGGCTTTTGACGCTTCCCCGGTCCAGAAAAGTATCGGAAAACTCGAAAAACCTCCCTAGTGGGTAATTTGAAAAATTTTGAGTTCCATCCTGAAACAAATCTCACTGACCAACTGATTGTGAGTAATCAATCAATTATCCATCCTCCCTCCCACGCCCCCATCTCTCTCCTCCCCCCTCAAATACTCGCTCGATTTCCGTGAATGAACATGCCATAGATCGATTGGGGGTGGTCCAATGTTCCAACTAATCGATTCGGAGTATTGGACCATTCTTCGTCAACTGCAGGAATGCAAAACTAATGCTCGGACAATTTGGTGAGCATTTTAGGGATTGCTGATACATTTATCGGCTAGAAGAATGCGTCAACAGTCGAAAAAATTTGAAAGTGGAGTTTTTAAGAAATTGAGGTTTTTGTTCGAAAATACGTAGCATCTGCTGATGATTTGCTAGAATTGTCTCGATTCCCGTTTCCTCCTCTGCTTACCCCCTCTCCTCCCCCCGGCCCCCTCCTCACCTCGTCCTCTCAGAAATCTTCAGGTATCTGCCGGATTGGGTCATGGTATATGTATAAGTCGAGATAATCTTACAGCTTCTCCAAAACTAAATCTTCAGCCTTTTCATTTGAATATCTGAAGTCATATCTCAAGCTCTCATAATTCAGACTCTTGCGACTTGGGCCATGATGGAGGTGAGGGAAGGCCTCCGCAGATACTTTGAACGTGCTAGATATTCAATTCCGTTACTTTTTCATTATAAAAGTGAGTCAGAATATCAAGAAGAATTATTATAACTGATGACTGGTTGTATTGAGGAAATACGTAAGATTCATAGGCTACGGCTATTTAGATCAACAAAAAATTTACTTTGTGACCAGTAAATGAAATGGTGGAGGAATGGAATCTATTATTCCAAAACTAAAAATCTTGACTCGAGGAGAAGTTTCGGATTCATGGTATCACATCATTCTCGAACTCTGCGAATTTCTCTCAGGCGAGTGCTCAGAAATGCATGTATTTCCTGCATCTGATGCATGTAGGGAATTAGGGATAAATCCCTATTTTACAGGAAATAATGGATGCAGCCATTGAATAATCAATCTATCATATCCCAGTTACACGTATCTACGTGGGTTTCTAGGAAGGCGAGGGGAGAGGGAGGGGAAGGGCTGCAAGTGCAAGAGAATAGGGAGATTAGGTCACTTCCGGCCGAGCATCAGCAGATTTTTGCTATTTCCAAATAAAAATCTCAACTTCAGCCAGGACTCACCATCAGACTTTATTACTTTTCAAGCAATCTCCTGTCAGAAAAATGCTTCAGGTATCTCTAAAATGCACACTAAATTGTCCGAAAAACAATTTTGCGTCCCTGCAGTTGACGAGGAATGGTTTAATACTCCGAATCGATTGATTGGAACATTCAACCATCCCCCATCGATCTATGGCATGTTTAGTCACGGAAATCGAGCGAGTATTTGAAGGGGGACGAGATCGATTGATTGATTCACATATTTATTGAGACTTCGTGATATAACCATATAAAGCCCTGATGAGCGGTACTTAGATCTATTGTCGGATCGCGATTAGTTGGTCAGTAAGACTTGTTCCAGGATGGAACTCAAAATTTTTCAAATTACCCACTAGGGAGGTTTCCCGAGTTTTCCGACACTTTTCCGGACAGGGAAAGCGTCAAAAGCCAATGAAAATATTACTTTGGTATTAGAACTTCTATTCAATGATCATTTGGATGAATCAGAGATGACGCAGAGTTACCAACTTCCCGTATCTCGTGGTACAATGCATATCACACCCGTTTTCCAGATTTCATCCATTTTCCACGACATTGGGGAGTAGTTCCCGGGAACCGCATGGATTTTTCCATATTCTGCAAGACTTCAGCTGTCATATCCATTTGAAATCATGTCGATAGCACGTCTAGAACTGGAGTTGCTAACTTTTGACACAAAAAAAAGATGCAAATCTCCCACTGTGCGGCGCACGCACACAATTACGCCCGTTTAAATATACTTGCAATAGTTCGCCTCGCGAACAGTTGAACGGCATCGCGCCACTCTCGCCTGATCCGCCGGAAAAGTCAGCACTGCGCGCCCACGAATTTTCCGAAACTGATTCGACTCGCCAATTGTTCCTTCGATTTTGCGCCACTGCACCCATTTGTGAAATACTAGTTTTAGTTGAGTGTGTACGGGAGTAGGTGATAAATCGAAAGTGAGAGTGATATTTCTTAGTTCTCATTTATTCACCATTCTCTCTCTGCTTTCATGTGAGTGCTCAATTTTACGTCTCGAGGTTTTTCGCATCTACAGTCCATTCCCGGAATTTTCAAGTAAAAACCTCGACAATCTACTGAGATCTACATCCATCGAAGGCATGGATAGAGAATATTTATATGATCTCAGATCAATTATCGGATATATTATCTTCTTTTTTTCATTTCAGTGGTTTTATTACGATAAAGTGAGATTCTATCCTAAGATAATAATCACTGAATGATTTGAAGAGCGCTCGATTCTAATATCGTCAATGACCGCGAGTAACACGCATAGCAAAGTCACAAAAATTTGATAGACATTACATTTCCAACCGGCATTTCTTTCTTTAGAATTGTATTGAATCGCGCAGAAGAACCCCATTTCTGAACGAATCGTGTGACCCTCTAGATGATTTGTATCTGATTTTACCAACTAATTTGAGATCAACTATCTACGTTCATGGGAAAAATCTTTTCAGTATAGTGCGACTGAAGCGCCATCTTTTCTCCCGGCTCGAGGAGTAAAATTGGCGCTCAGGCGCACTCATATCAAAACATAGTATATGGACAAATCCCAAAATTCGGGCCATTTTGTGTAGCTGGGTTATTGAACGCTATGAAAATAACCAGCGCGGATATTTTACCATTCATGCTGATCTTTCATCAATTTTGTTCGATTTTCAGTCAGTATTTGGCATTCTGAGGGCCACATTCTTCTTCAAGCGATTGAAGTCATGTAAATCACAAGGATGAAATCGACTCTTTCCTTGTCGCTTGAGACAAGTAATCGCACGGCTTAAGCGATGACTTTGACGGCGGTTGCTCAATCAGTCTGAAAATTAGAACAGAACCTTAGAACGCGTTGATTGACCATACAATCTCCGCAATTAACTTTGCTTCATCTACAGGCACACCTTTGTTGTTCAAATAAAAATAAAGATAATAAGATAAAGTTCGAATAGGAAAGAATTTAGAAAAAGAGCTTCAAATTCAGTGTTCTGTGGGTAGTGTGCCTCATCGCCTCTTCAAATGAGAGGAACAATGAAAAATGTCTCCGCGAAACTCGACCTGAGAAAGCGGTTTTTTTTGGAGGGACACGAACCATAAGGTGATAATCCACTAGATCGACTCATAAACGACGACTTGGACAGTGGAACATGCTTCTACAAGTCACCGGTTTATTGCTAGTTTCTACGATCAAATCCCGCATATTTGATGAACTTTGCAAATTTTCATTTCTCCCCGTAACATGGAGTCACACTGCTCTAGAGCACATATTTCGACGGAAATGAGCTCAGAAGGTATGACAACGATCATGTGACGATCATGGCCCTCTTTCACCGAATTGGCGCTATCATCCCGTTAGTTAACCGACGGATAACTCACTGGGTCGGTAAAATTCGCCCAATAAGTTATTTGTCTTCCATCGTGCTTGACCGCCGGATAAGCTGGCCCCGGTTAACTAACCGCGTGGTACGAGGCGATGTTGCCACATGTCGCGGATCCTATTATGTTCTCCTTGGTTCAAAGTCGACCAGGCACTCGAAAAGAGTTGAGTACCCACATACACATATCCGAGAGGTAACAGCATATGTTGCGTGTATAACCTCTATCATTGGGTTAATACTGCAGTGACGAATACATTCATTGCATGAACGTTTGTTGATAGGGACGGATACAGTTACTGGTTGAAAAAGTTTGGCAAGATGAAACATAATTTTCGGGGTATACTTTTTGTAAGTGATAAGTGCAATGATTTTGGTGAGAAAAGAGTCTACAATTCAGGATTAGCCTCGAATTTCAAATGTTGCAAATTTCTTCCATTCTCCTGTCGAGACTGTTTCTTATGACATCTACTATCAGATCTGGATGATTGAGAGGATATTTGAAACTGAATCAACATTTCATTTCAGTAAATGTAATCGGATGGCAAGAATTGGGACTTTTTTTGTATTGGATGATTTCAGCTTTGTTTACAAGTTCTTACAAATTCCATTTCTTTGTTCCAAATGATTCTTTGGAGATATATATGTACTGATTATAGTGTGCTTATGAACGTGCGATAGTTGTCAAAGCCAGTTGAAGAACAGATATGTATCTTGTTCAATTATCAAACTTGAGATCCACATTCGAGTAGAATCTTCTTCGACTACTCGAATAAATTCCTTAATAACAATCCAGTTTTTTCTTTCCAAAGAACAGCAGAATTGGTTGATATTGATGTTCATGCAGAGTTCAGAAAATTATGGCTAAATCATCTCTCTTAGTTGCTTCATGATCCATTGACTTTGAGCAGAGGCCATCCTCTACAAAAAGAGAATCAACGAAACCTCATCTTCACCTTAAATCTCTCTCAATTGATAATTGTGTTGTTGATCCAATAACTGGAGTCCAATTCACCATGGGCAGAAAGACTACTATTTTTCATACAAATATGTGCAGAATTCAAATTGGTTTGGCGAGAAAAACTCTTGCATCTAGCGCTGAACCAGAATACATGATTGTATGATTGGAGAATTATACGCTCCAAAGTGAAGTTCAATTTGGAGCTTCAAGATAGCCAAATCAGGTATATGGTCAATGACAACCATTGTTACGGTTTAGTTATTACAGGAAGTACATTGATAACCTTCATTGGAGCCTTATACGAAGAGTCAATCTCATCCTCTGGACAAAAATTCAATATACTCCCATCTCTAATCTACTCTACGAGTTTTGAACAATCATCACAACCCTATACATCTGAGTTCTAGAAATGTGGGCATGGAATTTTTATCAGATGTATACAAAATTCAGAAATTCATTATCCAAATTATATTCCTAGACTCTTTTGGATGGTTTAGATTTGATTTAAAAAATTAACTAGTGTTAGTTCATAATTCTGAAAATCAATTTCAGTATCATTGTAAATGAGGCTTCTCAATGTCAATTTATCTGAAATCTAAAAAATCATGAGCAAGTTGGTATGTTCACTTAGCTTTCATTCAATTTTCCACCCCATAACAGGTTCTTGAAGCTACAGTTGAAGTTTGGAGTTCAAGCATGTTACTTACAATCTGAATCTTCTACAACTCATTAATTATATAGTTCATGCTGATTTTATGTGAGAAGTTGGAATACATGGTCAACAATTAACTAATTAAAAACTCAATGATTTCGATATCAACAATTCCAAGAATTTCGCTATATTCTCAATCAGTATCTCATTCGACTGGAATTAGAGTTCCAATGGCTTGATCAACTCATGTCAACATAAAATCCCGATATTCCGCACACAAATATTTATTCTTCCGTGAAACATTCAGAGCTTGCTCGTAATACCCAAAAAATCCCTCACTTTGACACGAGTTCATGTTAAAATGAGTGGCAAATGCGAAGTTAAACCGCCGGTAAGGTCTTAACTGCCCAAGATTCGGCCAGTTGAAGTTATCCCTCCGATATTAAAGTTAACCGCTGGATGAAGTTTGGTGCAAGACAAATCAGAGTTATCTGGCGGATAAATCAGCCGGTTAACCTTACTCGGCCCGTAAGAGCGCTGGTGAAAGAGGGCCTAATTCGGTAACTTCGCCGCGAGGATGGTAACCAGCGAATCAGACGAAACCATCAAAATGAAGTTCGTGGTTGTTTTCACATTTTCTTGGCCGATTCGCGGTGAAATGAGTGCTTAAAAGCAATATATTTGAATTTTAGAAATGAATTCTTCTTCCCAAAAAATGGCCCGAATTTCGGGACTTGCCCACCTGCTCCTCGCTCGCCAGGCCGTTTTTGGGCACGAGGAATATTCTCCCCTCGTTTTTCTCGGGAGAAATCCATTTCCCTGCCTGAAACAGCCATACCTCGCATCGTCATACATTCAAGTGCGTTTATCACATTGTAAATTCATGTTAACATACGTGATTTCCGAGACGGAAATGATCTAAGGGAGGAGATGTGGCATCCCGCTCAACAAAAAAAGGCTTAAGAAGAAAATGACCAAAGAATAATCAGAGATAGTTATAAAATAAAGCCTCTGATATTCTACAGTAGATAATGGAAGGAATTCAGAAGATGGTGAGTCAGAAGTCTATATCGCGTGCTTTGTTCTTGCACGTCGCAGAGCTTCGCTGATCCCTGGAAGTTTCCTCCATCGATCCGATAAACTTCAAGTATCAAAACTTTTCCGCACGGCGAGATCACAACAGAAGTATTTTTGCATCATAATGAGAATGTATTCCTAGTTTCTGAATCCTACAATGATTACATGTACTTAACTGTGTAGATAGACTGGTGTCAGTTATGGGTAGTTTGGTTGAGTGCGATCTAATGGCAAGAGTATAGAAGCCTAGTATCAGTGAGAAAGCCCTAAAATCATGAAATATGTGATATTTAAGTCTTTTATAACTCTATGAAGGATCCAGAGTAACATTGACAAATGGATACTATACACAGGTAGGATACTCTTTCAGGTGCGTACGAGTCAGTAAAAAAATTCTGGTGAGACAGTGCCCAGGCTGCGGTCTCGGTGTCGGAGATCACCGTCAATGGGTTGTGGTATCAGGAATAGGAATGACACAAACGTTCTCAAAGTTCACTTGCGACGCAGTTGCCGAGGTGCGGAACGAGATTCACTCGCGGTAGGACGGCGCGTCCGGTCGCGACAGGAGGAGCAACGGAGTCCTGGAACAGCGTGGCCGCGGAGCGGCCGAGTGTCGTGGAGTTGGCATCACAACGGCCTGTCGGAAAGAACTGATGCCTGGTCTCTAGAGTCCCGGCCTTTATATACCCGGAAGGTGTTCACCGTGAGAGGTAGGGTGCTATACGGGTGGTGTGTACCATAGTGTACCGAGTTATACGTGGAGCGTATATCCGCTTTGTTATGCCTCAACCTGGTGTACACGTGGGTGTTAACATGGTATATGGTGTTATACGGGTGGTGTGTAACATAGTGTACCGAGTTATACGTCGAGCGTATACCTGTTTTGTTATGCCTCAACCTGGTATACGCGTGGGTGTTAACATGGTATATGGTGTTATACGGATGTAGTGTAATAGAGTGTACTGTGTCATATCTGGAGTGTACACCCCTTTTGCGGGCGCGGTAGTCAGTACTCGCGTAGTATACGGTGTTATACGGATGTGGTGTAACATAGTGTATTGGGTTATACGTGGAGCGTATATTCTCCTTGTAAGCGCGGTAGGCATGCCTTGACTTGTTATACCCGAGGGTATTGACGTAGTTTTCGGCGTTATACGGATTCGGTGTAACAGAGTGTACTACGTCGTACGGGGAGTTCTACGCGTTCATTCGGATACACGTTAGTGTGTGCAGTATAAAAGGGAATTGTAATGTGCTCGTTGATAATGAATGATATAAGTGCGTGTATGCGCACGTCAGGTGAGATTTGATGATCCAGTCCCTGTGGTATCACCCTGTCAATGTGCTTGGATGAGAGCAAGTTCTCTACAAAACTCGTTTTGAGGTTATCCGTTCATAATTCACTGCAATTTTCGAATGGTGAATTTCCAGTTCGAGAATTTCTGTGCCTTGTAAGCAAACCCTCTGACGGTTACGAATGAATGGTCCAGTCCAACGTCATAGGCTATGGGTCGAATTACGTAGGCAGTATCCCAGGAACTCTTTGGGAGAAACTGTCTTGTCGAGGAACTAGAAATGCACAGTGAATTCCACAGTGATCACAAAGCGGTATATTTCTCCGAAATGATAGGATTCCCGAGCTCATTAGTGATTCTGACCTTTTAAACAAGTTCTATCGAGGTAGTTGCACACCAAACTTGCGAGTCAAAGTCATCCAACCTCTTCAATCACATGAATTTATTGACAATCATTAATGCAACTCATGAGTATGTTGTTCCCACCAAAAAGTGCACGTCAACGAGTAATTATACTTCTTTAGACAAAACGCACGATTGATACGATGAATCGCCTGTATTCTGAGTTTTCGACATTCTCTGCGTGGAAGTTGACTTCGTGCACAGTTTGGCAACTCTAACTCACGAATTGTAAAAAAATGTGGTTCGATACACAAGCGTGAAATCTATTTTTTGCATCCTCATGATGATTCCGACCTTCGCCTGCGACTGGGAACAGAAACCCATCACTCCGATACGTGAAAAATTTTTACGGCCTTGTATCGTAATGTACTATCTCGTGATGGGCGTGTCGCAATTCCAGTTTCTTATGGCTATCGCAAAACAATACCATATGGCAAGGTCTGGTCGACTGCGACCAGACCTTGCCATATGGTTCATTCATGTATGAACTTGTTTCTCCTGCGTCTTGATAGTTTCGGCATACCTGGATCATTTTTTATACTCGAAACAAAGCTTTTTCTGTCCAAGTTTGCATGAACGCCATGTTAACACGGAGAAAAACACCCCAATTTTTATGGCTGGATCTCGAAAACAAAGAAATTAATCGTTCTGAAATTTTGCATACTTGTTCATCAATACTAGAATTAGTACGTAACGAAGTTTGAAGTCATTCTCATATCTAGAAATTTGTGTACAACTACCTCAACGACCTGATTTGATTCACTTTCATTCACACTGGCACTATAGAACGAACCGAATCTATGGTCCGAGTGAATGACTCATAATTGGAAACAATTATGCCTAAGTCGTATGAATAAACAATGGGAGCAATCATTATGACGACTTCATGGCGCTCGCATGAGCAGTTATCTCGATTAATGAATTCTGAAAATTCAGAGGCATTTATAAAACTTCATGGAACAGCGCTACCTTCACATTGCTCGAGTAGATGACAAAATATTGGCTGACGCCAGCGATGAGGAGGGCTATTGCTCCTACACTCTCTATGAGGATGTCAAAATTCTGGCCTCTGTCTTTGATGAGGAACAGCACCTTTAAAATAGAATATGAGCATGAGTGAGAAATATTATGATTGATAATAATTGAACCGATTGAATCCCTAACTGGGCCAAGTGAAGATCGCTCTTACAAGATCCCAAAAACTCCTGATGGGGAGAAAAGGACAGTATTAAGAGCATCATTTGTTAAAATCACAGGTTTGATTGTGAATGAAAGTGTAGCAAACGCCAAATGGATGGATTCAAACTTTGAGAAATCAGCATACTTTCAGACAGTGCTTAAGAAACTTGCATGATGTCAAAATACAATATTGCAGTTTATTCATCCGAAAATGCGTGTGGTCCTGAATAACTTGCACTCCACATCCCTTGAAAAACGAACATTATGCATTCAGTTACGCGATCATGCGAGACGATACATTGAATATTTATCCTCACGAGAAGGACGTACCTGTTGCTGGAGAGTATTATTCCCTCAAAAGCCCCTTCTTGATCATAGAAATAATGTTTGCTTTTGGGAGGTTTCGGCCATTCGATACTATCCGCGAAAGTGAGTCACTCGAATAGTTCCGGAAAGAACTAGTATCCATCACAGTGAGAATGGAAGTTCTCTCACGCATGGTACACTTTCAATTACTCTTTTCGTTGATAACGTGCTAACCTTCTCAAGTTTGTCTGATGCTATGAGGCGATTAAGTGAATCATTTTATTCCTGTATGAGGCTACCATACCTGTGGAACCATCACTGATAGGCTGTAGAAGATCAAAATGAAAATACTTGTCCGCTTTCTCCATGTAGATTGGTACGGCCACAGTCCTGCAAGTTCCAAAAGGAGTTTGGGAGGCCTAAAATAAAATTCCTCGAAAGCTTCTGGTCCCTTCGGTCTCGCTGTAAGAATAGAGAGGATGGATAATTGGAGAAAGTTGCCATACATTTGTATCCTATACTCCTATTTGTCAGGTTATAAGGGAAGAACTTGACTTCCGGGAGCCGAATTTTGCTGGATATTTTTTTTGTTCTTCCTTATCGACACTCTGACCCATCGGCTGGCGCGATAACATCCATCAACAACACACATCTGATCAAGCTGGAGAATTGTTGAGAATTTATCAAAGTATAAATTACAGTGCGACAGGTACTGGACGTTTTAATGCCCTCTGCCAAGGAATGACAATATATTAGCAGAGGAAATTATAGTGAGGGATCACATTTCGTAACTCCTTTCGCTCATGAAGAATATGACCAACATCCATGTAGTTCTCTGTGCTTCCATCCAGTACTGATGTGTGTAACTCTTTTTGATTTAATGCTATGTTTCGTAATTTGGAATGGGGTTTGTGTTCACTCACTTCACAAAAAAGATACAGGTCGGTTTTCCGAGTAAGTTCCAAAGATTTGTCAAATTCTTGAGAATCGATCGGAAAGGGTTTCATCGAGGGAGCATTCGAACGCTGTGCTACTCGCTGGTAAGTGATGATGTTCTATCGGTAGAGAGCATCACAATAGGATACAACATCTGGTAACTCATCTCATTCATCAATAATTTGACTGACTTTCAAGTCGTCTTCTACGCTCTCACGCAAACTAAGAAGAGATGAAAACCCACAGGGTGGAGCGACTTTCATTTTGAAAAATAGAGTAAACAGATATACTCGTACAAATCTACGAGAATACTGTAGAGAACGCTGACCATGGTCGAAAAAAGTTTCAGGGGCTAAAACAGGAAAGATTTTGGAAGAACTGGCGTAGCTGTAATCAGAAATTCGAGTAAAGAATACCAAAAACAATGTCAGATTGTGAATAGAGGCTCTCACCTCGAAGACAGTATAATTTGAAGAATTTGGGAATCAATTGAGAGAAGAAAGAATCTATTCGCACCAAGGAGAATTATCAACGTTGATTTGAGTTAATCGATGTTCATGAATCCAAGATAAAATGCAATTGGAAATCAGAATTACCGAGCACAGAGTGGAAGTGATACAGAATATGATGAATCAAGGTAAGCTAGAATCCATAGATTAAAATAGAGTCGTCTCGGGAATAGAATCTTGAGAACACCATAGAAGAATATTTTAGAGGTCGATTCGCGTTAGAGAAAAATTTATTCATTCAGAATGTTCCTTATGACGAGAGAGAATATAGAGCGAAGTTGATGTAAATTGAATTCACACACATAGTATTCGATCATCGAGAATCACCGCTATAGAGCCAGTATTAGAATGATGAGACTTACAGAGCGATTGGGTGCCATGTCTTTTTCCTCTTTCATAATCAAGTAGGATTGAATGGAAATGATGGGATAGAGAACTTTGAATAGAACACATTATCATTCTGGAAAGTGGAGTTGATCAGGAATACATAGATGTGTATTACGTGGTTCCAGGATTTGACAGATATCGAAAACATTACTACACTTTGAATTGTGTACCCGCCGAACCTCGTACGTTGCGAGCATGCATCGAAAGGATTTTGATGGAAATCTTCATACGAAGGTGAGATGAGAAACATGTGGAAAAATTTGATTCTACGCTGGATGTTAGTGCGTTTCGCCATTCCTTGACAGATCTGGCTCCTCAGGGGGACTGAGAGATCTGTCGAGGTTAGTCCCCGACGCACTGACCGAAGTGGTCG
>JAPYYZ010001864.1:0-14927 GCA_030522705.1 Eretmocerus eremicus | reverse complement strand
GGCTCTACGAGCTATCCTTTATTATTGGACTTTTTTCCAACGTTTCGCCGATATTTTTGAATCGGCCTCTTCAGGGCTAAATATATTACAGGAGTTTAAATAAAATTGGAAGAGGAATCACAGTAAAGTATTCTTATAAATTTTCTCGCATTACTTACAGAAGAGAAGAATTACATTATATATTCAATGCAGGTTGTGAAGGTCCTGCATTGATTGTCAAAGATTGCACAGGTGGAAATTGTCAACTTATATCTACATCTGGCCAAAATCTGAAAAATGTGTCGATTGAGCTGCGAAGTTATCAATTCCGAAGAGAGCACAAAAGAATCAAAAAATTTGCTTACAGCTGCTGAAGGAGAACGCGCATATGGCCTGTGGAGTGAGCAAGACTTGTTGTCGCCAAGCTAAGGTGTCAGTTGCTCGGACGACTATGCCAAGTCGAACTCGCAAACCGTGCCTTATACACATACTCGATCTGTACAGCTGATCGTGAGCATATGAGTGAGCATATGACTGAGCAGTATACTAGAGACGGGAGCGCACATGAATTTCATTATGTAAGCTATCGCTGTGATTTTGGAGCGGTAGGCCTCGATGGGCAAGGGCGGAGAGCATAGCCGCATCGATCTAAGTTATTCGTAGTGAGAGATTGATCGATCCCGAGATGAACACTAGCTGGGTCTCGTACTCTCACTATCTCGCCCCGCGCGTTTGTGGGTGACTTTTTGGAATGTCCAATCTCCTATTAACATTGTTGTTATGCCAATAAATATTAAGCATTTCTGAGAACTCTCTTCGAAACTTCCTGCTCTCTGTATCCAAGATTTTCACGTTGTCGAAGTCGAACTGATGGTTTTTGGTTTTACAATGATCAGCAATAACTGAACGTTCGTCATTGTTTTCTACATAACGCGCGTGTTCTTTGATCCTATATTTGAGGCATCTGTAGGTTTGACCCACGTATGACATTTCGCGATTTTTACATACAATCTGATATACTACGCCACTTTTCTCCGAATTTTCAAGTTGGTCTTTGCCAAGCTTGATGATATCGTTCAACTTGTTGGACAGTTTGTGAGTGGGTAAAATATAGTTGTTCTTCAAAAGTTTTTCCAAATGTCTCGAAATAGGATCAACGAAAGGAATGACAATCTTGGGCCATTCAGCTCGAGATTTTCTTTGGATTTTTTTCCATTCAACGTGGGTGAGATAGTCAGAAAAGACAATCCTGCGCTTTTTTATGCATAAATCTATGAATTTGGGAGGGTAATTATTTTCTATCGAGAATTTTTCAAGTAACTGTAAGTTTTCACTATGAAATTTTCCATCTGATAAATTTAGTGCCTCATCGACTAAATTGTAGACGATTGCTTTCTTCATAGAAACAGGGTGATGAGACGAAAAGTTTATGTATCTACCCGAAAAAGTCTCTTTCCTGAACCAATTGAATGAGTCGTCCGAGCAACTGACACCTTAGCTTGGCGACAACAAGTCTGGCTCGCTCCACAGGCCATATGCGCGTTCTCCTTCAGCAGCTGTAAACAAACTCTTTTGTGATTCTTTTGTGTTCTCCTCGAAATTGATAACTTCGCAGCTCAACCGACACATTTTTCAGATTTTGGCCAGATGTAGATATAAGTTGACAATTTCCACCTGTGCAATCCTTGACAATCAACGCAGGACCTTTACAACCTGCATTGAATATACAATGTAATTCTTCTCTTCTGTAAGTAATGCGAGAAAGTTTTTAAGAATACTTTACTGTGAATACTCTTCCAATTTTGATTAAACTCCTGTCATATAGATAGCCCTGAAGAGGCCGATTCAAAAATATCGGCGAAACGTTGGAAAAAAGTCCAATAATAAAGGATAGCTCGTAGAGCCCAATCACATAGGACCATCATTAATTGATCATCCGCACGAGCAAGCAGAAATATCTTCACGAAATTCAATATTCATCTCATGAAAATAGAGTGGATCAGCTCCACTTCATGGGAGCTCAACAATCCTTATTCCATTAGAAAGATCTCGCCATGAGCTTCAGAATGAGTTCAGTTCTGTTGGGGGAGTTTTAGAGCCATCGGAGTTGGGAGCTCGGGAAGCTTCAATTTTTCGTAACGAGTAATTTTGCATTTTCAGAAAATGAAATCTCCATCTTGTCAGAATAGAATGGAGTCCTCCTCCATCGGAACTTAACGTGCTGTGGCTTGTTTTCAAGCTCTTGTGATGAACTTAAAAATGAGCCAAGATATTTTTGGAAATAGGGCATTGGGGCAGAATTAGGGATGCGAGAAGCCCAAATGAGTGACAATGGATACAATTACACGTGAATCAATAGGAAAACACGGAGTGTCGCTGTTCAATTCGCAATTCAATATCGAAGCAGATTTGACTTTGATGACAATTTTTTTTTCTGTGGAAAAATGCGAAGAGAACGATCCCATTGTCAGTTTTCCATGTCATTTCTGCAAAACTTCGAGGCGCTTCATGAGCAACGTACACAGACAGAGTACTTCCCTGATGAGAATAATCGGCAAGGATCCCCGCGAGGGTTCCCACAGGGGTTCCTGGAAAGACCTCTACCAGGATCTCACCTGGACCTGGGCCTGGGGAAATTCCAGACAAGAATGATTCTTGGGACCGCAGGATGCAAGTAATGATATGGAGGTCAACCATCTGTGGCATGGTGGTTAATATGTTCGCCATCAATTTTTTATCCTAATTTGCATCTTTGAAAGACTGCTTCACGCATCTTTACTTGTTTTTTGGTGGAATCCTTCTCAGTCTTGGTTATTAGTGAGTTGATTGTTGTATCATAGTCAATATTTGTTATGAATTCATCGTATGAAAGAATGAAAATACAAGATTCAAGGTTCTTCACGAAAAAATTCATTGGCAAGGCTGTTATTCATGATCATGGGCTGGTGAGACATTAATGAGGAGTTTCTGGGACCGGTGATCACAAAAATGCAGTGAGATTTCCGTTATCCATAAGCTCTGATTCACCATCTTGAATGCACGGATAACGAAAATCTGACTGTATTTCCGTGATCAGCAGTCCAAAAACCCTGTATGTCTCATCAGCACATTATTATTGATTATATCATTGGCAATGAATTCTTCAATGAAGAGCCACTCATTTCGTACATCCATTTGTTCAGACAACAAATTCATATCGAATATTGACTACGATGAATCAACTATTCCACCAAGAACTAATGCCGAGAACGATTCATCGAAAAACCCCAGCGAAAATGCGTCGAGCAGTCTTTAAGGAGCGCGAATTCAATAAAAATTTGGTGGCAGATACTTCAAACATTAGGCCGTGAATGGTTCATCTGCACATAATGTCTCAGGTTCTGCGATCTCAAGATCTGGAATTTTCCTAGACCCAAATCCCAGATGATATGCCTTGAGGGATTTCTGCAAACTATTTTCACCAGGGTGGAATGATGGAAAATATGAGCTTACAAAGTGAAGATGTGGCCAGAAGGAACCATGATCCAAGACTCGCCGATGAAGTTTCAGATCAAAATGCTGACTGTCATGACACTTCGAGAACATCTTCCTCTGTGCAACCATGGAAGAGGTAGAAGCGAAAGGAAGAATACGATGTTGAAGTACTTGAATCGATCGTGGGGGACTAGGTGGCTCGTGCGACGGATGTTGATGCAACGATCTTTTTGGCAAATTTGTGTATTCGCTACATTTCGTCAACTTGGTTTATTGACTTCATCAGGCTACAAGAATTCACATGACAACAGCATCAAATATGATCACAGTATTTACACGAAATTCACGATATTCACGATCACACTATTTATTCAACTTCGACGAGAAAGAGAAATTCTCAAAAACTTATAATATATCAAAACTGAGATGTGTAGACTAAATAGAGCCCACACATTCCATTTACAGTACTGTACAAAAATTTTCGAATGGTGAGCTGAAAACAGACCCAACTTCAAATGCTCATATCTTTGACCACATTGCGAGGATGGAGATTCTGAGGAAGCATCTCAAACTAGACGGAAAATCCTAATATTTGGTGTTCTCAGATCGATCTTCAAGCTCTTTCTGTCAGCTTGAGCTTCTGATGAAATTTAGAAAAATTTGGAAAAATTTTTCTTTGGACAATCACCTCTAGTTTCTACGGAAATGAAGATACGCAAATTTTGAAGAAAGCATCTGAGAGGGCGGGAGAAACGCTATGTGCAAGGTATCCTTGGAATCCTTCTACAAGCTCATTCATCAAAATATCAGCTGGCGGGAATGAAGGCTACGCACTGAGCGAGAATTTCAGTCGAGGAATTTGATCGAAACATCGACTAAAAATGCTCGTATCTCAATTTCCATCTCTCTAGAATAGGTGAGTGGAGGAACACTCTAAAAGACATAGCAGATTCTGATTACTCGTGTGTTCCGCTTAACTTTTTGACTCCACCCGAGATCTTGAACTGCTGACGGTAATGAGAGGAATTTCGAGAAATCGTCCGGCTACAAAAAAATAGTACCTCTCTTGCATTTACCACTCAGATTTCAATAACTAGAAAAGAATCAGGTGACACATCATAAATCATCTTATTTCCATGAATCTTGAACAGATGAATGAGAATTATAACACTCATTATCGCAAGTCGATATTCATTGTAGTTTATAAATGAAGATCGCACTCTAAATATCCGAAGATTCAGTTAATTACAATAAAATTATGGATAAACTTCAAGGAGAACAAGGAGTAAATGTAACAAACTTGATTGAATCAAAGTGCGGGAAGATTCAAACTCGTAGTGGATGGATATCATTGAAATATTATTATACTTCCGACTCCTCAAAAAATCCACCTTTTGCGCTGATTACAGCTCATCAAATTCTTGGCATTCTATTGACGAGTTTCTTAAGGGCATGTCAAAGCTAATTTTCATCGGCTCAGCGGTTCGTCCGCGAGTGAGCTACTTGCGGCAGCCGCTTAGCGGCGCCACGGTTACCATAGTGCGACCAACACTGTATACACACACATACACACGTGAAAAGTATATTTAGCGTTCTACTCGGCTGTAGATCCGCGCGTCCGCGCGAGCAGAATATACTTTGGGTCAGCGGCACGCGCGGGCGAGATGCTGCATGCATGACCTCATTTCTGCTCTTGTTGACCAAAGTTGAAAATCCGCTTCTGATGGAAAAGTGCAGTGATAAGATTTTCAAACAAGACAAATTTGATCAAGGCCTCATCATTGGAATATGTGCAGGAACTCAACTCATGCACAGACACTCCCTCAATGATCCCAGGACAGACTTATGACTTGGAAGATTTTGTGAAAAAAAATCTTTGGGTCAAAATCTGTCCAGCGGGTGACGATGATTAGAATTTTTTCAGGTTCCAGTTGCCTCATCTTATGCTGTCCAATATCATCATCATACCCAATATATGTAACTGAAGCCAAGAGCAAAGAGTCGAGGATGGATCATCGGTGCCAAAGTGTGAGTATCTGTTGAGACTGATCAAAAGTAAATTTGAAATTTCCATAGCTTCTGTGACACGATGCTCTCATTATGGTCCATCTGTCATTCATTCGCATAATGTGAAAGTTGACTGTAGGGTGGAAAAGAATTCAAATTTGATCAGAACATTGAACTTCTTAGTCATGGGAGGTAAAAATTGATAGGAATAACCAAATAACTTGTCTCGCATCTTCTCAGCAAATTGTTTTGTTTTTGTCAAATAATGTCTTGTCTCAGAATATTTATTCCATCCTCCTATATCAAATCAGTAATAAAAAGTTCCCTCAAGCTCGTCAGACAATTTTGCAGACTGTGATGAGCTGAACCATGTTACGGTAGTTGATTAAAAATCAGCAAAATTGGCCAATCATTCTTGAATTCATCAACCAAATTCTGAGATGGATTTCAACTTCATAGTTTGGGAAAATGTGTTACTTGGTCAGATAGACAATATTTATGTATCTTCAAGTATGGGAAACATCAACTGCACCGTTACAACTTTTCTTGTGGAGAGGGAAGTCACTCTCTGAGGCAATATTTCTCATCCTGGAAGTAATATTCTCCAACATGAGTTGCAACTCTTGATATTCCCGAATATTTCATGAGCATCTATTGATTGACAGCGAGGAAGCTAGTGAAGTTTGGAGCAGTTCCTTACAACATTTCCTCTCGAATGCCAACTTCACGCTCAGACGATTCAGATTCATTGTTGAAATTTGCCCCAAGATAACTTGTCTAAAAACCTTGAGTGAACTTTCTATATACTACTTATTTGAGGGAGGTCAATGTAGGTAGAGGAAATAGATATTCTGAGATGAGCCATCATCATACAGGACCGAAAAAATCTGCTGAGTCAGTGCGAGACTAATTATTTTGACATTCCTATCAGTTTTTTCTCCCGATGACTAGGAAGTTCAATGTTCTGCTGAAGAGTGAATTCTTTCCCAGCCTGCAGTCAACTGTGACATTATGTAAATGAGTGACAGATGGACCATGATGAGTGCGTCTTGTCACAGAAGCTATGGGAATTTCAAATTTACTGTTGATCAGTCTCAAGAGATACTCATACTTTGGCACCGATACTCGACTCTTTGCTCTTCGCTTCAGTTCTGATTATTGGATATGATGATGGTATTGGATATCAAAGGATGAGGCAGCTAAGACCTGAAAATGTTGTAATCATTGTCATTTGCAAGATGAATTCCGACCCAAAGATTTCCTCCTCAAAATCTTCCAAGTCAAATCTGTCTGGGATCATTGAGGGAGTGTATGTGCATGAGCTGAGTTATTGCACATTTTCAAATGATGAGCCCTTGATCATATTTGTCTCATCTGAACGTTTCATTACTCCACTTTCTCATCAGAACCGGATTTTTAACTTTGAACAAGATGTCAACACGAGCCGAAATGAGGTCATGCATGCGCGCGATATATATGCTACGCACATGCATGTGCGGAGTGAGCTATAGAGCATGCTATCCATAGATACGTGCGCGCGCTCGCTATAGCTCACTCAGTGCTGCAAAATCTCGCCACCGTGCCCAGATTTCTTATCTGGCTACGCGATCGCCGCGCGCCACAGTGGCCAGTGCGACGAAACGGTTTCGCGGCCCGAAAACTCCACTCCATTTTTTCAGTGAGTCGTGCCGCTTGCACTTTCCTGAGCCATGCGCCGCATCGGCTCTCTCGTATGCCGTATGCCGATGCGGCCGCGGGGCGTAGTCGGAGCGGAGTCGCCGCCATCGTATGGAAAAATATTCAGATGCAATTTTTCTGCGGAATCCTCTTTGGAGGATCCTCTTGATCACACGAATCCATGTTGCCGGGCGCAAATCGTGTGACAATTTGTTGAAATTGAACTTGTGTGAACAAATTCAAAAAATTAGCAATATTGACTTGACTATTCTTACTATGTGAATTGGCCGATTTTAAACCGAAGAGGTCTTCAGTCATTTCTTGCTAGAACGCATCTTTTCCAAGTCATAAGCCTTTGAAAGTTGAGAAAACGAAAATTCTGACACTTTCAGTGTTGAATAAAAGCAATAACAAAAAAGGAAGCCAATGGGACCTTTGTTCATAGTTGTATATTCGGATGTCCTCCTCGAGATCGAGTAGCAAGAAGCGATGTCCTCGGTCCGAAACCCATTTATTTTGGAAGTCCTTGATTAGCAATTTAGCATGTGTCGAGTGTAGCTACATTTTTTCGTGGTCAGGCGGCTGCACGATGTATATAGCTACACTGGATACACGCTAAACTGCTCATCTAAAATCTCGAAAATCAATGGGTTTTGGGACGGAAACATCGCATCTTGCTATTGGATCTTGTTAATGACATCCGATCGAACATTCATGAACAGTGGTAACATCTGTTTTCTGCTTGGTTTTTGCTTTTAATCAAAGCCAAAAGTGGCAAAATTTGCGTTTTTTCAACTTCCAAAGGCTTGTAACTCGAAACCAATGCGTTATAGCACAAAATAACAGGATACTTTTTTTGTCGAAAATAGGCCAATCTACCTAACACAAACAGTCTCAAGCCAATATTGTTAATTTTTTGACTTTGTTTTCAGCAAATTTCGTTTCGATTACCTCATCACACGATTTGCGCCCGGCAATATGAATACCCGTGATCAGGAGGGTCATCCAAAGAGGATCCCGCAATAAAATCGCATCTGATTCTTTTTATATACGATGGCGGCAACTCCGCCTCGACTACGCCCAGAGGGGAAGCACAATAGACGCGAGCAAGCGAATGAGAGGGAATGGAGGACGAAACGATATCAGTGTGTATCGTTCAAACAATGCGCGACTGTCTAAACTTTATAGTTTACCTCTTCGCCTTTTGCACTGGTGATTGCAACTTGAATGACTTACCGACACCTTTGCGACAACATAGGGCAACGTTCATGTGAAGAACTGAAGAGAGGCAACTGGAATTTTTTGGAGACGCTCCAATCAATTTTTCGATGAATTTCTCACCATTTCCATACATGTTCATACATGCATTCCCTGTGGAATGACTTCGAAAATGTATGATTGGTACTGGACCAATCATTTTGTTCTTGAGTATATCAGTAGTCTCCGGACATTGATCAATCGCTGTTTCTAAAATGATTCCTGTCACGTCTATACACTCGGGTGTATTTCTTGTGTTCAGAGATCATATTGCCTTTTGCCTTTACGTGAAGTGATTCTTTCTGTCTTGATCAATTGCTTATTGTAAAAGGATTCCTGACACGTCTATACACTTGGGTGTATTTTTTGTGTTCAGAGATCAGATTGCCTCTTGCCTTTACGTGAAGTGATTCTTTCTGTCTTGATCAATGCTCATTCTAAAATGATTTCTGACACGTCTATACACTTGGGTGTATTTTTTGTCTTCAGAGATCATATTGCCTTTTGCTCCCACGTGAAGTGGCTCTTTCCATCTTGATCAATTGCTTATTTTAAAATTATTTCTGACACGTCTATACGCTTGGGTGTATATTCTGTGTTCAGAGACTGCTTTGCCTTTCTTCTTGCGATGAATAAACTGCATGGGTAGCGTTGATGGGGCATATCAGTCTCTCACATGTGTATACACTATTGTGTATTTGTATGTGTAGAGTATACTGTTCATAGATAGCCAACATTCCTGGGATAGACTGATAGAACTACGGCAGCGCGGTATTGTTCTGTATCACCACTTGTGAATCTGTTTTCGAGATGTATACTAACATTCAAAACTTGTCAAAACAGTGAGTGACTATGGCTGGTATGCAGTCATGATTGTTCTTCAACATTTGTTTGTGGTTGAGATATGCACTGATTTTTATATAATCAATGTTCCCTTCTCAAACCATAGAGGGAATTCCTTGTCACCTCATGCAGTAAATCCCAGGATACTCATCATAACTTCCTGTTCAACTGATCCCCAGACGAAGGTATTCATGCAAGTTTGTACACTGCAGAAACGCCAAATCTGCGGCTACATTATCACTGGAGACTAGGAAGATGTCGCTTTGTGCGCATACTATTTACTCAAACTCGGCACACGGTGGCAACTGAAGAGAAATGTCCCAGTCACACTCTCATTTTGCCTACAAACTTCTCCGTTCACTATGCTTGAGCATTGACGAGTTGTGCAACCGATTTTTGTAACGAAGGGGCCAGAAGGCAAAAGAGTACGAGCGTGAGAATTTCAGTCACGAAATCCGGTCTTGCGGACTGATGACGCAAATCAACAAACAATCGCAATTAATTATCGATGCCTCACACAAACTGTCACAGAATCCGAGTGGTCCAGCAGTTCAGGACATACCCTTATTCATCCATCCGTCCAAATCCGACCAGACTCACGTCTTCTCCCAGCTTGATGCTCGTAGTCCAATGTCTCTGAAAAATCATATTAAGATCATGTAAAAGCTCTCCCCTACCGATATTCATTATAAATTGATTCGAAATGGAACAAAACAGTATTTCGAAGGAGTAAATTCAAGCTGCCCTGCGAGTCGGCAGAACGAGCCAGTGTGTAAAATTTTGAAGCAATCCCTCAAAGCTTTTTAGCTGAACCCTGAGATGGGACTTCCTATTTCCTCGAGAAATTATATTTTCTCAAGCGTCGTTGTATAAAATTGTACATCTATGCGTTTTTTTCTCATCATCCATGAAAACAACACCACAAGTAACGCCGTTCGATTCAAAGGGCAACGAGCTCATCAAAAGGTTATCTGTTAATTTATAGAACTGGATTATTATTTTTCGATACGAGTGCGGAGTCATTGGTTCCCGCACTCCGAGTGATTGTTTCAGGCCCGAGACGAAGGCGAGAGTCTAAATTATCACGACGAAGCGGAAACCTCTCCGCGCGAGTATCACATGCTATTTTTCGATATACTGTGCGGAAAAGAAAGTCGATGGACCGTGCCTTAAGCCAACTCTTCCGCACAGTATATCGAAAAATTAGTTTCTTGAGTCTGAATGGAGCAGTCACGGTGGGTACCACTTATAATATTCATAGATCATTTTTTCTCATCAACTGCTCATAAATGGGTCAACGGTTCTCACGGCATGGAAGAGAGCGAGAGGAATTGCAAAACGTCTAAGTCAAAGAGTCGCAAAATGCGCAATAAGCCACGGACGAAAGCTTATAGGCGTTATCGCGGAAACTTCTAGATTTCATATAATGACCTCGCGTTTCAACGAAAAAGCTCAAAGCTATTTCATACATATTTTCTCTCACGTATTCTACAGAAGTACAGTAGATGCCAAAGTTTTAGGACGATCCGTAAGACCGTCTTTTTTATTTTTAGAAAATAAGGGTCGAAATGTCGATTCTATGTATTATTCCAAGTTTTGCGTAGACTGTTGCTATTAGCATCGAAGTGACGACTACCATCATCATTTTGCCATTCATTTTCCAAACCACGACACTCGCCTAACCAAATCCAAGGGTTTCATGACCAAATTGCGCAAATTAGGCTTCGAGTCACATGTCCGCATCATTTAATAGGATTCTTGCAAAAAAATGGAGTTGAGTAAAACTGCATTCATCTAGTTCAAATCCATTCTGCGGAGCTTTTTGAGCTGGCAATTATGTATATATCAAAAAACAAGCGCTAGAATTGGCTCAAATCGGAATACTTGAATGCAAGAAATATATGAAAAGCTACAATCTTACTACGTAGATGAAAAAAAGAGCCAATCGTCGCGCAGTTCTGTGGGTAGTGAACAACTCACGCGACTCGGCCGGTGGACTGTTATCTAAGCACGAATAACTCTTTTCAGTAGTGTATGGATGGACATATTGTAGATGGAATCTACGAGGATAAATCGCTAGCTGAAGTTCAACGATTTCGAAAGCAATATATCAGAGGCCACATGCCAGTTCCATGTATATGTCCACGGAACTTTTGAGCCGTAACATTGCTCCCGAATAGTGAAAATTCAATTAAAACGATGCGCAATTGCATATTTCCATTTTTTGTGTCATTTGAAGGGGAATCTACTCGCGCATTGAAGAATTGATTTCTGATATTGTCAATTCTGCGTCCCAACAACGAAAATCTACAAGTCTCTGCGATAATTCCAATATGCCGTCTGAGCGTGTGGTAGTGAAGTTACCGCAATTTCACGAAACTCGATGATGGGATTCTAGATTCCAATAGTAGAAAGAAACTAGTTTTCTGCCTCACGCAAGGATCTTATACGCCACAAGGCAGAGCGAATTATTCCCAATCATTCCGGCCAAGTATCCAACACTCATACTTTTTCTGTCCAAATGTGAGGCTGAGAGGATATATTAATAGAGTAAAGTGTTCACTTTGTCTATTAGACCCAGAAAAATACACGTGCGTACGCACGTAACAATGAGCAAAATTGACCAAATCTGACGCATATGAAATCGATTCAAATCCAGATCAGTCTAAGCAGCCATTAATGGATTTAACATTTAAATTGGATGAACAAAGTAGTTGATATTTATGCGCGATTCTATTCCCACTGTTGGGAATAGAAACTGACAGATATTCTGTAATTATATAATGATCAAAAATAATAAGTCTCAGCAAACTAATAAAACTATCATAGTTGCGAAAATGTAATGGTTACACGATTTTGCAATACGCAAGTAAAAGAAATGCGTCTCCAAATATTCTGTTTCTTCAAGTTTGTAAAAAATCCGGACTCGAACAGTGTAACAGGGATGTAGAAAATAGAGTAAGAGATCGACTAATGACATTTCTCTAAAAAGTGTATCGCAAATAGTACCTAACATATTTGCAATGAAATAGGCTTTGCATGCCTCTATGGCTGCATCATCACAGTTGGGGCAATTTCGACATAATTTCTCAATCCAGTTCTCAGATATTGCATTCTCAATGAGATTCTGTAAATTCTTTTTCCCGTAACGCGTTTCTAATTGTGTTCTCTTCAAACCTGTAGCTTCTTGATATCCACGAATAAGATCTTGTTTTTCAACTGTAATAGTGAAATTGTTTTTCATCATCGGACCGCTTCAATACTGACCATATGTGATAATTGTGGAAATACCTGTATTAACTTCACAAGGTTCAATTCCACGATAGACTGCCTAACAATAAACACGAAAAGCATGGCTGCTCACTGGGCAGTTAGCCATGTTTTCCTCTGGCTCATGACTGACTGGATATTGGCAGCTTTTTCGAGGACAATAAATTATGTCATTCATTGTGTCCAGAGTGACATTGAGTAATATCGAATCATACGTCAAAAATAATTCTCGGGTAACTAAATATTTGATCTGGAAGATAATTTATAGGATGAATCACCAATGTCTCGGGTATACGACATACAAATCAATTGAAAAATACTTACTTGATTAGGGGTAGCCTCTGACGTACATTCTTCTTCTGGGCTCAAAATATTTTGAGGAGTGCCTTCTTTTTTTTTTGTTTCAAAATAGCCAACGATACATTCCTTACAGAAAACATGAGCGCATGGTAAGAATTGCACACGATGCTCTCCTAATTTTTTTTTTTTATTTCGTTATTTAACGACGCTGTAGAGTGCTCAAGACACTATTCAACGTCTAGCTCTCCTAATTTGTCAGCAAAACAAATTTTGCAAGAATGGATATTCCTTCTAAATTCAATCTGATTGCGCACCTCACTATGATCGATGAGCTTTTGGACAGGATTTCTCCTAACCAAGATATCAATCACAGCTCTTTCATTGTGAATTTTTCTGCTCTTTAATCTCTTTGTCTTCTTCTTAGATACTGATTTTCTTTCAAGTGAGCCTGAACTTTCTATTTTAGTAGCACAATCTTTGGAATCTGTTCGTTTTGAATGCTTTTCATCTGGATAAGGATCTCATTCTCGAATTTTCGTATGAAGAATTGTTGTTGCCAGTCGTGGGAGTCCTATGCCCCAAAATAATTGCTGAATGCAGTCGACTCATACTGTTCGGAAGGAATTCTGGTGCAAATCCAATTGCATAAGCACCAGATCGATGTAGTGATGTCCAGTGCCAAGCCTACAGGATTCCTGAAAATAATTCAACATTGATAGCTCCTCAAACCAATAATGTATTAATAATTCAATGAAAACATTTCTGAGCTTACTCTTTTCCTTCATTCAATGACTAGATATCACAGACGACGGAGGCTCTATTCCATCATATCGACTATGGTATGAGCCAAATTAGTTATGGTATTGGAATCACTGTTCACAATCTTCCGAATATGAACGCTATTCATCATTACTCTGCAGTAGTCATCCAATATCATTGGGTGCGCCCTTGGGCGAGACTCTTGAAACTTTTTGAGCACCAATGTAGTCATGAGTCCTCATGAGCGATCATTGTTATGATGTTTCTTGTCTGGAGATGTAGGATGATTCCTTGCTAGCTCTTGTTCCAAGGTCTTGCTACAATTGAAATCACAGCACAACCACATTGGGCAAACATAAGCGTATCGGATGATCAATTGATGATAACTTCGACTCGGATCATTATTGTCAACACACTGTATTGACAGAGCAGATCCACGTGACGCACAATGGTAGGTAGTGTTTCTGCCAAACAGACTGCCACAACAGGGGAAATTCGGTCATACCAATGATGCCACGCATTTCCACGACAGTACCAATCATGCATACAATCTGAGCACCGTTAAAAGTAGATCTATGAGAGTGAAATTTGATCTTCTCTCCGGCTACTTGGTCTCTGCATCTGGTTGTTGATAGGCGGCACAACAATGATGTGACCATTCGAATTGCTGATAGTGAGATTTGAAAAGCCACCTGGGTCACCTATGTATAAGTGACTTTCGAAATCACGTCACTCAAAACACGAAAAGACTGTGCAGGATCCACCTGATTGCACTTGTTGACGCTGGTCGCGAAATTTTGGAAACAACGGTGACATAACCTATCACTCTCTGAGCATTGCTCACAGATCGCAAATCGCGAATGCGATTACAAGCGATCCCGTAGTGTGACCGAGAGTGGTATACACACTTTGCACTGGTTCAATCAAAACTCTCAAGCAGCAACTTTGTTTTTTTTTCTTCCATATAGACGAGCGTTGCTTGTTCACTTGCGTCGCTGCGAGGCAGAGCGGGAGGGACATGGGGGTGGAGGGAGGCACCGAGGCGTGCCAGAAATTGCCAGCCATTGTTTCAATCGCTTGCGTTTGACGCAAAACATTTTGCTTCTCGCTTGTGACAAAAATCCGTAGGCATTCTTCTACCTAAATCCGTAGGATATCTCAGATGTCGTCTGCCAAAGCCATCGAGTCGATGCGGCGGGTAAGTATAGTGTCACGTGGGAGAGTTGCGATGCGCTCTCGCGCGCACCTCTCCCCCGTGCCACGACGTTGCAGCCGCGACGACTACGCGAGCCGCGCAACCCTTGCAGGCGGTTCGTCGGTCGTCGCGGATGCACCGTCAGCGTTTCTGACGGAGCTTCGCT
>JAPYYZ010001863.1:0-33036 GCA_030522705.1 Eretmocerus eremicus | reverse complement strand
GCATTATTCGATTTTGCGACAGGCATCCGTCACCCGAGTTGTCGCAAATGTACACGCCTCGACAGCTTACATGCATTTCTTCTGCGAAGCGTGGGACAAATCTTTGGTTAGATCTATTTCCTGAATCGAAAATCTGAACATTATCGAGATTGAAATTATGGTTGGACCCAAGTACATGAGAGGCAAGAGCCGATCGTTCAGACTTATCTCTTACGTCTCGTTCATTTCCATCGATTCTCTTTTCCAATTTTCTTTTCGTAGTTTCTGTCAGCGTTGTCACAATCCTTGCAATCTATTTTATATACGATATCATGTCGCTGGGATTTCTCCAATGGGTCTTCGCCTAATTTCACGAAACGCGTTAATTCGTTGAAATTACTGCTGATCGGGAGTATAGAGTGTTGCTTCAAGATTCTATTGATAGAAGGTGTCAGGTCTTTGACGAATGGGAATACTATCTCTGAGAGTTTCATTGGAACATGGTTCTCATTGGAATTTGTTTGAACATTAGCCTGATTCTTTTTAGAGTCTAATGTTTTCGTCATGTGTTTTTTGATGAATTCATCTGGGAAATTATTATATGAAAGATACTCTCGGATGATTCGTAAATTATGAGAGTGGAACGAATGATGTGAGAGTTTGATGGCTTCATCGGTTAGATTGTGAATAATGGCTATTTTTTGTGATAACGGATTGTGAGATAAGAAGTTGATGTAACGTCCAGAAGCAATAGGTCTCCGGTACCCATTTGTCAAACAATATTAATTGGGACGTCGAATGATTCTCAGGTCTAAAAAGCTGATACTACTATCCTTCTCTCTTCCCCAAGTCAATTGTAATTGCTGATTGAATTTGTTGAGAATTTCAAGACATTTATGTTCCAAATTCTGCAATTATCAAGAAACAATCATCTACGTATCTTTTATATGATAATGTACTGCTTTTCATAACGTTTAGGGAGCGAGATTCTGATAGTTCAAGGGCTATTCTAGCGAGAATAGGGTTCGCACAAGCACCTACAGGAGAACCTATCTTCTGTCTATAGAATTTGCCGTTGAATTGGAGATGTGTTGATCTCAGAAGGGTCTTAATACCTGAGAGAAACCTCATCTTGCTCATTTACCTACCGATGGTATTTTTCAGAAATTTCCATTTCTTGCTCAGCGCTTCTAATATCAGGTCGTGCGGAAGATTTTCGAACAACGCGATCACATCTAGAGAAATCGATTCAAAGCCCTCTGGAACCACTCAATCATCGAGAGCTTTGGTCATCTCGTAGCTATTTTCCACACGTGATCGTGGTGTGGGTGAGTGTTCATCAAAATTGCATTCGTAGGGATGCTTGTACAAGTCCTATATTAGAATCTTGCATCCTCAAAATTATGTGAAGCAGTATGTTATTATATAAAAGGTACGTAGATGATTGTTTCTTGATAATCGCAAAATTTGAAATACCAAAATGTCTTGAAGTTTTCAACAATTTTAATCAGCAATTACAATTCACTTGTGAAAGAGAGAAGAATAGTAGTATCAGCTTTTTAGACCTGACAATCATTCGACGTCCCAATTAATTATGTTCGACAGATTGGTACAGGAAATCTACTGCTTCTGGCCGTTACATCAACTTCTTATCTCACAATCCATTATCGCGAAAAATAGCTATTATTAAAAATTTAACCGATAAAGCCATCAAACTCTCACACCATTCATTCCACTCTCATAATTTAGAAATCATCCGAGAATATCTTTTACAGAATAAATTTCCAAGTAAATTCATCAGGAAACACATGCCGAAAAGATTACACTCCATGAAAAATCAGACTAATGCTCGAACAAATTCCAATGAGAAAAATGTTTCAATGAAACTCCCAGAAATAGTATTCCCATTCGTCGAAGACCTGACACCTTCTATCAATAGAATCTTGAAGAAACACTTTATACTCCCGATCGACAGTAATTCCAACGAATTAATGCGTTTCGTGAAATAAGGCAGAGACCCATTGAAGAAATCCCAGCGTCATAATATTGTATGTAAAATCGATTGCGAGGATTGTGACAACGCTGACATCGAAACTACTAAAAAAAAATTGAAAAAGAAAATCGATGAACATGAACGAGACGTAAGAAATGAGTCCGAACGATCGGCTCTTGCTTCCCATGTAGTTGGCTCCCACCATAATTTCAATTCCGATAATGTTCAGATTTTGGATTCAGGAAATAGATTCCACCGAATATTTGTTCCAGAAATGTTGAATGTTCACTTCTACCCTATCGCACTCAACAGGCAAGAAGATTTGAAAGATTTGAAGAATATTCACAGCGGACCCCGCACGAAATACATTGATTTGAGGTCCCGGTAATTTTCAACGAGACTCTAGCATCTTATAGATTGAAACACCGCGATCAAAAATTCAAATAAAGTCAGAGAGCAAAAACGTTTCGGTCTCGAGATATGAAGCTCCGGAATCGAGGTATTTAAGGTTTTCAAGGAGGTTATGTTGACATCTTAATGGAAGCTCGTTCGGTAGCTTGCAAGAGAGGTTGCATTTGCTGCATGATCAGAGTGCAGAATATAAAAGCATGAAATTACGAGCCCAGTCAAAAGACTGACATGTAGAAATCCCAATGAATTTTTTGCACGAAAACTCGTGAATGATATAACAGAGTCTGCGTAGAGTGTCCGTTTGAAAATACTCCACATAGCTGAACTGGGGGCTGGATTTCCAGCTGAACCGTGAGTTCTAGCAGTGTTAATGAAAAGTTAGGTCCTCATACTCGTTCATCGGAGGAACGAGAAATTACAACCTAACAATGTCCCCCGAACTCTCGATTTCGGCGTACAATCTCCCGGATAAAGATTGCAGATCATTCTATGGTGATAAGAAGTCTAGCCGTGGAAGTATAGGTCAAACTCAATCATTCAACCCTTCGCAAGATGGAACTTCATCTCTGAGATGCTCACGAGTCGATTGGATATGTAATCATCGAGCTATTCTCCTAGAAACGAATGACACTTATAGCCCTGATCACGTGGCGTTTACTGGATACAAGTTTAATCGATCTTAAAATGCAGAGATATCTCCTCCAATGTCTTTGAGAGGCAGAATTCTACACATAGAGGATTTATTGCATCACTCAGAATTGTACGAGTCAGTTCACATGCGAATCATCGAATTTCTTCCCTCGAGCCCAGTGAGACCCATGATTTGAATCGCGTAGTCTCTATCAAATGATTATCCAATCAATCTAGAATTTCATTGATATCTCTCTTGATGACTGGTAATAGTGATTCCATACACAAGAAGAATCGCGTACATCACTGAAATTCGTGAGAGTCAATTCACATGCAAGTGATCCAACAGTTTCCCGCGAGCGAAGGAGATTCATAGCTCGGATTGACTGGTGTAGGATAGGAGACTGAGAATCTGGATGATTTCATACAATGTTGATCCAATATATCGGGGAATCCATCGTTGCTTTGCTCGATGCTTTCAAATTAACATCCCTCATATTCGAAAGATCAAACTTATCACTGAGAATTGCACCAGTGAATTTAACAGAACATGATCAAATCACCCCCCCCCCTCCTTGAGTGAAAGAAATCCATAGCTCTGACTGCTTGATGTTCATCTAGTAGCGAATGGATGGATCTCAAACCCATAGATATCTTTAACTAATATTCGATGAAATCCAGGCGATCAGAGGTATGGATCTCCTCCGCTCGCGGGAAAAAATTACATCATTCCCATGTGAACTGACTCGTGCAATTCTCAGTGATGCAATGAATCCTCTATGTGTAGGGTACTGACTTTCGAAGGCATTGGAGGAGATATTTCTGCATTTTTAGATCGATTAGATCTGTATCATGTGAACGCGACGTGATCAGGGCTATGAGTGCCATTCGTTTTTAGGAGAATAGCTCGATAAATACATATCCAATCGACTCGTGAGCATCTCAGAGATGAGATTCCCTCTTGCATAGGGTTGAATGATTGAGTTTGACCTATACTTCCACAGCTAGACTTTTTATTCACCATAGAATGATCTGCAATTTTTACATGAGAGATTGTACGCCAAAATCAAAAGTTCGGGGGATATTGTTCGGTTGTGATCTCTCGTTCCTCCGATGAACGAGTATGAGGACCTAACTTTTAATTAACACTGCTAGAACTCTCAGTTAAGCTGAAAATCTAGCCCCCAGCTCAGCTATGTAGAGTATTTTCAAACGGACACTCTACGCAAACTCTGTTATATTACTCACGGGTTTTCGTGCAAAAAATGAGCCCTGACGATCACGGGGTTGGCCGAATGTGCATTCGTTAGGATTCCTGCATGCCATGCCAGTCTTTTGACTGGGCTCGTAATTTCATGCTCCTACATTCTGCGCTCTGATCATGTAGCGAATGCAAACTCTCTTGCAAGCTGCCGAACGAGCTTCCACTAAGATGTCAACATGAACCCCTCCAACACCTCAATTCCTTCGATTTCGGAGCTTTATATCTCGAGACCGAAACTTTCCTGCTCTTTGACTTCATTTGAACTCTTGATCGCGAAGTTTCAATCTATAAGATGCTAGAGTCTCGTTGAAAATTACCGGGACCTCAAATCAATGTATTTAGTGCGGGGTCCTTTTCAATTGATCAGTTCAAACAATCTTTTCGCCATGATCAAGGATCCAACGCCCGCGATCGATAATGGAGGTACTTTTCCCTCGCCTCTCAAGCGCACACGTACCGAGATTGTTATGATTCCGAGACTGCCAATCTGACCTGGAGATCGATCGAATAAAGATCATGTCGATCGCAATAAAATATCATCCTTTTACCATGCCTTGAACCAGGCAAGATCTGCGAGATCTTGGGCTCAAATTCAATCTGCAACTGTAAGTTTGCCATGGGACTTTTGCTGCTTTGTATGTTCCATCCTACATCATTCACGGCCCTTCAGGTTTGGATAGTTGAAACTATGTACAAGTTTGAACATGTATTCGTCTAATATTGTTGCACTCCAAATATCAAACGACTCTAAAACACTTTTGGATGAAGATGTGATCCCTTAGGAATGAGTCCAAAAGTTAATTTCAGGTAAACAACTCATTAAAATATATATTATGTATGGTGAACTTGTATCGAGATTGTTTTGAACAATGTATACTTCTATTCTTTCAGCCTGATGAGGGCTATATCATAACAGCCGAAACGCTGCATAACTGCGAAGATAAAAGTAGCAGGCAAAACCAATAAAGTCAACATATCATTCTCATCTTGAGCATCCAGCAATAGAATCACTCGTGATAATTTGCACTTTTTTCTATCTGTGTGCTGATGGATGGCACCGGAGATGCTAAACACACGTCACTACCTGGCTTGCGCTGGTGGGATTCGATGATCTATTCATATAAATTCAGTGACTTCTCTGCATCTTGCATTTTGATTTCCTCATTGTCGCGCACGTGGCAAACAGACTGAAGAATCGTTGGCGTACGTTCTGCTTGATGTCTTGATTAGCGCGAGTCGGTAATTGCAGGAAGAAGATTGGAGCTGTTCGAAAGTCCACGGTGAAGCCATCTGTTGGGTAATATAGTTGACCTGCCCGAGGTCGGTATCTGGCGCGAAAATTTGAATTGTAATGTGTGTGATAGTTATCTGAATGGGTTTGTGTCAGTTTGTCGTAGTGTAATTGTGGCATCTTGGAGATTGCTTATCTTTCCTATGTCTTGGATTATTTTCTTCATCATTTGTTCCATTTCATAGTCTCTTTATGAGATTGTTACGTATTTGTTTTACATGATTGGAAGTTCTAATACCTGCGACTTTTCGAATATTCGTTCTCATCACTTGCCAGGTTAATCATATAAACTGTGGGACGAATATCAAAACGAATAGATCCCGATATAAACAAATTGTAAAACCGTGCGAATTACCGAGTGATATTGATGCGCCAGGCCACTAATTTCACAATTTGTAAAATTCTTCCGATTAGTCGAGAAACATGATATGATTGGGTGAATTATAAAAAACGAATGAATTTGTTTATAGTAGATTCTGCAATGATATGAAAATACTATTCTTTTATGTGAGGGCTAGTCTTAGGAGGGCTTGACCTTGAAATTCCAGATTTCGACAATAACAATTCTGATAAACAAGTCCAAAATCTGCGTGAGTTTCAGGTCTATTGCATCCAAACAAGTGATGAGTGGTTCAATTTTGTATGCGCTATCTTTTGTCGTTATATTGACAGTAGTTTTGTTCTGAATCGTTATTAACAACAATTTTGCATAACCGGAGATTCTATGATATGATGTTCGAATCCGATATTGATGTCATTGGTGTCATAAGTGATACAAAACTTAGTTGGATCTTAAATTCACATGAATGATCTTATAAACAAAGAGATTACCTCTGAAATTCACGGACGCATTTTGTTCGAAGTACTTTCTAATTTCAGAATTCAATTGTCTGGAGACGTATGATAATAATTCCGCTAAAACGATGGGAATGTTCATAACAATTTTAGTTATTTGTAACAAATTCTCAGGTAGTGCACATCTAAAGGCCAAATATTTGTAGATTAGCCTGTGATAAGTACAGACCCTGGAAATTTCAGACTAGCAATAAAATAATCCCGCTCAAATTTTCGTCAATTTGTATTCACACTTTTTGACGATGTTACTCTCATAGTATTTCCGACTGGGAAAAAATAATTCTTCTTCTCTAATAAGTAATATTACAGAGTTCCAACGATATGATTCTAAATTATTGAGAAACTCTCGACGAAGATACCTATGCATGCACATTTGAGGTGTCCATTGGACTTTTGCTGAGTCTGCTTTTGACGTCCCCCTGAGTTCGAGCTTCGTCAGGTGTTTTGGTCGTTCAGGCCGCCCGTCTGTGTATGGTTGTGAGTCTCGCAGTCACGTCTTGACAGTTTGACTGGGTGCAGTGGTTTACAGTGTTTCTGATATACAGTCGACATCAATATTGAGATGGACCGATTTTATCTTCCACCGCGGCCGCGACTTTCTTAGGTGAACGTGAGTTATTTCAAGGTTGCTATCCTCTTTGTTAGATATATAGTGTTATTCAATTCTCGATTGAAAATGCAAATTGAGGATTGGAAGGCCGTAAGGGTATATCGTGCCATAGCGAGGTTGCTTTGCGCCCATGGGGTTCAGCTGGAGCCTCAGGTATGCCAATTGCCTCGCCGACCGTACACTTGTGTTCGTGTGAGTATCTCGTAATTGTGGAGAAGGAGGATGTTGAAAGGGGGAAATCCCGATCTTGAAATTTTTTCTTCTTTTTTTCTTCTTGTGTTCGACAACTGGGTGGCATCGCGAGCTCTACGTCTCTGTGACCGTAGATGGAACGATGACTTCTCATCAGGCGTACAACAGAGATTGGTTGTCGGTGAGTGGGGAAGACAATTTCCAGAACCCGATGTGGAGCCCGAAGATTTTTACGGCATGCGCCGATTATTCTTTCATGATCGTGTCCGCATTTGGAGGGGAGAGCGCCCTTTTACGCTCGAGATGTGCAGCTATGAGGCGCGAATGAGTGGCTGCGATGAGATTCTCCCGTTGTGGCCTGAGTTGAATTCGGACAATTTTAATGAAAATTATGAGTTAGATTGGGTAATAATGGATTATCTGTTTCACATATTGTACCAATTCAGCTTCGAAATCTTGTATAACAATAGATCGATTTGATATGGAGAACTGTGTTTCAACTTGTTTTCATGTTTACTTCTTGAACATATTTTCGAAGATATTATGAAGATTGAACGTTTCATGGTGATGAATTCTGGCACTTGTATTTAGAATAAAATAGAGATCTTTCTTCTCCTTTTTCTTGAGTTTGAGATGCGAGTTCTGGCCGTAATGACATCTTTGGTGGTTTAACTACATTCCTATTCGCAACATGGCGCAACGCTCGCGAATGTGGCATTACACTTGTAATATGGTATCGAATTCGTCACGCGGCGTGACGCCCGCGACATGGTGCAACGCTTGTGATGAGAGTCACGCCCATGCCACGGTACATCTAGGATGCAGCGTCACACCTACAATATGGCATTGCACTTGGGCATAGCAATGTAGAATTGACTATAATAACGTAATATGATTCCGTGTAGGTTCTAAGGGTAGTCAGCGTCTTGCCTCCGAATCCTGAGTGATTCTATCGCACGATATCCAGGGGTGTGTACGAAGGATGTCTCTTTGTTCGGATATGCATCAGACTATTCAATAGAAGGCCTAGCCAGTTGAGGAAACTCCCCGGAGAAGGTACTTACCGGCGCCGCCAAGTTGGCGCTTCGTCGATCTCTCCACATGCGAGTCTCTCTGAGATGTTGCTTCTCGCCGTGAATGCTGCGTCAGGTCCAAATCCGCTTCATCCAACCACCGCGTCACTTTGACGTCGCTCCTCAAAGATGCGGACGATCAGGCGCACACTCTATCGTGCGGGATAGTACGCCTCCCTCACGTGCCCCGACTTGAAAACGTCGCATCCCGGTGCATGCGCGCCAGCATGCACTGGGACGCGACGCTTTCAAGTTAGGGCGCGCAAGGAAGGCATACTATCCCACACGATGGAGTGTGGTTGAATGGAGCGGATTTAGACCTGACGCAGCATTCACGGTGACGAGCACCATCGCAGAGGGACCCGCATCTGGAGGGAGCGACGAGGTGCCAACTTGGCGGCACCGGTAAGTACCTCAGCCGGGGAGTTTCCTTGATCGGCTATACCTCCTGTATAATAGTCTGATGCATATCCGAACAAATGAGGTACTTCTCACATCTCATCAATCGCACGATTGATGAGGCGCATTTTTTTATACTGGAAATTTTTCTTGACGGCAGACGCTATGTCGGGCGCTACGGCGGCAGAGCTTTTGGACCGAAATATATGGCTGCCTCAGCGGGCGCTGCAGCGGTTGCCATGGCGGGCGCCCGTTTTCAGGCGGGAAGGCGAACGAGTTACTGTTTTGGAATATGTTCGTTACCCGGGTAAGCTGTGAATGCGGTAGTGTGAGAATGAATTATTATTGGCTAGTGGGAAGCTCAATGTCACGATGACTTTCTGATTTACAGCGTGAATGTATGTTTTGATATGGGAGGAAGATATTTGGGTGTGATTCTGTCTTCCTCCCAGGGTAGCACGTGATTGGACTGATGGCTGTTGACGTCATCTCAAAACTCCTGAAGTTGCTCGCGGCTCAATAGCAGGGGATATAGTCCTCCTCTTGCTGTCATTTCAATGGCATCAATCAGTGTTCCATATGACGAAGTAGAATGTTGTAGAACCAACTCAAATTCGGTGACCCACAACTTGAGGTTCTCACGTAGGGATAGTTGTTCCGTTGTTCTTGCGGCTGTAGCGAGGTCTCTCGATAGTTGAATGTGTAGCTTTCCTACCTCCTCTTCTTGTGATCTCATGATTTTATGTATGTTATCCGATTCAGATTTCAAGATATGGATTCTTTTGGAAGCAAATAGTGAGATGTTTTGGTTACGGTTGTAGAGGTCGCTTACCTCTTTCGTTACAAAGTCGCGATCGTCGGCGTCTATGGTACCAAAAAGTTTCCAATTTGCCCATCTAATTGCTTCAAGGGTCGCGCCTCTTTTCTTCAGATTGCGCCTGACAAAGAGAGAAGGTTCGGGAACGGATGGGACCGAGGAAAATTGAGTCAAATCGTTCTGCAGGAGGTCAAGATCATGCATCATTGCTTCTAACTTGGAACCCGAGATCAGTTGGTCACAGTCAATAAACCTCGCAGCACATCTTTTGCGCATTGACCCTAGTTGCCTGTCTCTCCAATATTTTTCCTTAAGAAGTTCACTACGATCTAGGGTTACCGTGATTCTCCACTCAGACCTCATTATTCCAGCTTCACCGGAATACTCAAAATAGATTCCGGGGTTTTTGAGCATGGGCATTCACTCATATATTTTGTTGATGTTGTCTGACGTAAGGCTAATACTCAAGTTGAATAACCATGGAAGAGTCAAGAGCATCATCTCGCAGGATGTCATACAGCGCACCTGTAACAGTCAAGATTGATGCATGCCCGTTAGCAGAGTGCACGCTTCACCTCATCAATATGCCTCAGAAACGTTTTTCCGTTGGGCGGCTCAAGGAATACGTTATTGTTTCCATGAATTCCTCCAATTCTAAATCTCTCGTTGAAGAATTTATCGAGTTTTCCGATTCGTGGCTCTTTCAAGACGCCTAAAGTAGGAATGGACGTATCCATTCCTACTTTAAGGTTCTTAGGTTTCTTATTTCTATCGTATTGTGTTTTTGTGTTCTCTTTCGACTGTACCAAATTATCTCTGACTGCTTACTTGATTTCTGCTAGAGTTTTGATCATATAATACAGATAGAAATTGTATGTTCCAAGTTTGGTTTCGTCCGGAAATTTGTCTGTGGTGCGGGCTTTGTGCCCATGAATTATTCGAAAAAGACGGAAATCTATAGAACTGTGTACGGATGTATGATATTCAAACATTGCAAATGGAATCATTCCATCCCAATCTTGTTTCTTAGCGGCTCCTGTCCGGATGTAACTGCCAAGCATCACATGACTGCGTTTCGAAGACGCATTTCCTTTAGGTTGGAAACTGGTGGAAGTTACTAACCTGAACCCAAATATGTTAGAGAGTTCTCCGAGTGATCGGTTTTTAAAGCTCGTACCTCGGTCGGAAAGGATTATTCTTCGAACGCCAAAGTTCGCGATTAAGTGGCGAGCTAAGGCATCAGCGATCGTGATGGCCGGTATGTCAAGCAAAGGGACGGCTAGGCAAAACTTTGGAAGCTGACATTGCATCGTCAGTATATGCTAGTCATTTGATGATCGTAGGTACTTTGGTACAAATTCCAATCAGCTTTTGCGCTTGACAGACCGAACATTTACTTATGAATTCTTCAACAGTTCTTTTCATGCCTTTCCTCCAATATCTCTCGCGTACGCACCTGTGGGTCTTGCCTCTTTCCCTGTGGCCTCCGAATGAGCTAGAGTGTAGCTCTTCTAGGATTGGAGGAATCTTTTTCTGGGGGAGGTGTATAGCATGTGCCGTAGCAGGAAGTAATAGTCAAAGGGAATTGGTGAAATTCTTCTATAAAGGCGTCCTCCATTATTTGTTTAGGAAGTTTATCGGTTAATCCTCCTATTCTTGCTACTCGGAATGACTCTAAACCAGACTCTTGAATCAATTTCGCGAGGTGAAATAAGCATAGTTTCATATCACTAGGAGTTATGAAGGAATCCTTCCTCTCGAGAATGAGGCAATTTTTAGTAAGTAAGACGTCGCTGACGTCAGAGTCTTGTGATTTTAATCTCGCCAAATCAATTGCTCATATATCGACGAGTAGCTTCATATTTGAGGATGAAATGTCAAAGTCGGACGAGATGAAGTGTACCACATTGTCTTCCAAAAATGTGAGACTTTCTCCGGTTATTGCTACATTCAAAGTCATGAATCTTTTGTGGTCTAAGTCGGGTTGAATGATCGAGTCTATGTCACGGGTTGCGTTTTGCCATAATGTTGGTTGCGTTACGTGCTTCGCAATCAGGTGCGTTTGTTGCGCAGCGGCCGGGAAACGTTCGATGCGACGCTTGGTGTAATGCAAGGTGTGGCGCAAGGTGTGACGCAAGATGTGACGCTGGGCAAAATTGTTAGAGCTTCTCGGCAGGGGGGCAAGTTAGATTGTGTGATAACACGCCCAGCTCGACAGGGTGGTTTTGGTTGTTCCGGTGATTGTGGTTGAGGGCCGGCGTCGTCTTCGACGTCGCTATCTACTTGGTTGATGGTGCTGAGGGTTTTCCAGGAACTCGGAAGCTTGGTTCGTCCACTGCCAGCCAGTGGTGATGGGATAGATTTTGCAGAGACTTCCCTTGGCGGTGACATTTTGGACCTCATTGCTTCCAGAGTGGGAGTTGTGGCTGGTGGAATGAATTAGTGGGGAATCCAGTCCTCTACGATCTCGTCAGGGATAGGATCTGTGCCTAGGTAGGCTGGTAGTGGAGAAGTTGACTTATCCAGGATCGTTTTTGAAGAGTCAAGGTTCAGATCCGAAAATGTGAGGCGCGTTGGATCTTGAGTAACCCATTCTCTGTCCCACTAATAGGTTTCATTCTCTTTGTTGGCTCTCATTGGTGAGTCAGTCACCAGTTGACGTTATCGGTCAACTTTGACCATCTTTTAATAGATTGGAAGTTTGGCCTGAACTCTTCATTAAAGGAGGAAGAAGAATCCAGGTCGTTGGTGATATGATCGGTTGGAGTGTCACATTTCTGTTGGGGTTTTGTTTTTGGCCAAGAAAGCGGAGGGCTTGTTTGTGGACGAATATTCTGTTCTGTGAGTTCTGGGTCATGGTCTTGTGACTTCCCATCTTCGGACCAGGAAATCTCAGACTAGATAGTTTCGTCCGTCTTGTCCAGGAGTTCTGCAAGGACCGACCGGTTTCGCCATGGAATAGGAGGAGCGTCTGTACCCCTTCCGGTACTGAGCATGGTGTCTTCGCCGGACTCGCTTGTCAAGGCTTCGGATGTTTCGGTTGGTGACTTGGGCCCTTCAGTTGGGTGCCGTGTGGAAGATGAGGGGACGCATCCGTCGCACCGTCTAGACAAGAGTCTTTTGGCGATGATGCTGCCGTCAAGATCACCTTGCCCTCCGGACATATTTGCAGGTCTTTCAAGGGGTTCTACCTTTGACTCTTTTTCCCGACCTCGTCTTGGTTATTGACTGGCCGAGGACGATTCCGAGGATGACCTGGTTCGGGTATTTCCTGCTAGCCGTTATAATGTTTTCGTGGGTCTCGATATTAGAAAGAACATTCTTACGGATGGTGTTTCTGATGGAGAATCCAAATCGGTGTCAGAACCGCTGTTTTTCGAGCTGGTGGAAGAGCAAGAGCATTCTCCGTCTGGATAAGAGACCATGAGGGTTTTCTCCGGCGCGGCTTGTGAAAAAACAGGGTTACGCGAGAGAGCGTCCGCGTTCGTATTTTGTAAACCAGGCTTGTACTTGGAAGTATACGTGTACCCTCTCAATTTTGCTCTTCATCAGTTGAGTCGGCTCATAGGATCCTTGAGTGATTTGATCCAAGTTAGGGGCTCGTGATCACCATAGATAGTGAAGTGACAAACATAGAGGTGGTGTCGGGTGTTGCACGGCTGTGACGACCGCGAGACACTCTCTCTCGGTAGCTGAATAATTTTTCTCGGCTTTCCCTAGCGATTTCGACATGTAAGCAACTGGCTGTTCGTGGCCCGGTTCTCCATGACTGAGCACAGCACCAATAGCAAAGTCAGAAGAGTCACATGCCAGGGTGAAGGCCTTATTCCAGTCCACTGAAGCTAGGACTAGGGCCTCACAAAGAGCCTTTTTTGGGACTCCAAATATCTTCTGTTGTTCTTCTTTACACTCGAATTTCTTGCCCTTCGGGAGCAAATTGTTCAAGGGCTTAACCTTCTTGGAGAAATCTTCAATAAACCATCGATGATAGTTGGCCAAACCTAGGAAGAATTTCATGTTTCTTTGGGTTTCTGGAGTGAGAAAGTTTTTCACTGCATCTAATTTGGCAGGGTTTGGTCTTACCTCGTCTTTGTCGATCACAAGCCCAAGATATTTCACCTCGGGCGTTGAGAATTCACATTTCTCGGGTTGGAGTTTCATGCCGGCGTTCGAGAGTCGGCGGAAGACTTCCGTGACTTTAGCTATATGGTCTTTGAGTGTCTTAGAGGGAATTAGCATGTCATCGAGATGAATGAAAATCTCTATGCCTTGGAGCCATAGCATCATATGGTCCATTAGCTTCTGGAATGTGGCGGGCGCGTTGCATAATTCGAATGGCATGCAAATCCATTCAATTGAACCGAACGGGGTTCGAGAGGCCGTTCTTGCTGTCTGAGGGATTAATTTCTATTTGGTGGAAGCCGCTGACGAGGTCAAAGACTGAGAAGTATTTCGCCCGGCCCATCAACTCTAGGATCTCTTGTATATTAGGTGATAAGTAGGGATCGGGTATTGTCCTATCGTTTGATTCCCTTTAGTCAATTACCAGCCTGTACCATTTTTTCCCGTCGAGACCTAATTTCTTTGGCACTATCCAAAGTGGACTGACCCAAAAGCTGTTGGAAGGTTGTATCACATTGTTCTGGAGGAGTTTTGAAACTTATTCGCGCACTTGCTTATGGAGGGCAGAAGGGTATCTGTACTGTTCGGCAACAGTTGGTTTATTGTCAGTAGTAGGGATCTGGTGCCTAACGTAGGTAGTTCTTGGAGGTTTGTCTCCTGGTAACATAGGAAACTGGTGGGATTCACGGATTATCCGTTCTAGTTATCTGCGTCTATGTCGGCAATGATGCGACCGAAGTAATGAGTCCGTGATGAGTTTGACTCGTTCTTTTCTGGTTGGTTTCGTCGGCGGGTTTTCGGACTCCGGACCTGAGTCGAAGAAGTCGTCGGACCCTTCGAGGTCGAAGGACTGGAGTTCTTGAGGAGGTATTTCTACAGTAATATCTTTGTATAATGTGTTGATGCCCATGGTATGAGATGTCCCATCCGCCACTGAAACGGCGTTTTCTCCGATAAATATACCGTTTTTTGTCATCAGACATGGAAAAAACGCACCGCCGTCAGCGTAATCAGTTCTCAATTTTATTGGTGTTCTCGTTTTAGCTGGGAATGTGATCTGGAAGATGTTTGATGCACAAAACGTCTCAACGCGGGCGCCACATTGTTGATAGGGTAACTCATTCTAAATGCTATTCGTGCGGTCTGCGGAAAGCGGAGTCACTTGCGTCATGTGCGCCACCAAGGGGAACGCTGCGTCACTAACATGTGACTCCGCCGTCCGGGACTCTGGCGGTGCCTATGCCGCGGTTGGATCTGCGTCACTCGTGAATGGCTCAAGGGGATTTCGATCGCACATGAGTAGTACGCTCCGTCTTAGTCGTGCAGTATTGGGTGGTAACGCGCCAGTTATGAGTGGTGATTATCAGAGTCGAGTACGTCACAACTGCCTTCAGGGACTCCGGCTCTTTTGTCTGGTAAAACTATGGAGTTTGTCGTAGGATAGAAAAGGAATTCTTCTTCGTCGATGTCTTCCCCTTCGTCGTCTGAGAGATTCAGGTTAGGTTTTGGAGGGAGGAGAGGAATGGGGCAATCTCTATCTCCTTCGAACGATATCTAGTTTTTGTCAAATATGATCCATACCTCGTATTTTCTGAAGTAGTTTGAACTCATTATGATATCGTACTTGACAACACGAGTAGGATGAAGAATGGGCAATCTCATCTCTTTCCCAAAAATGCAAGTCTTGATCGCTCCGAGCGTATGAATGGGATCCGCGGTAACTCCGGTAACTCGAATGACTCGCGATGCATCCATCTTCACGTGTCGTTTCAGGGAGCTCAAACTGAATGTACAGATGTTTGCTCCCGTGTCTAAGTAGACAACACCGGTTCCTGATGAAAGGATGTCATGCTGAATTTTGATCATTGGTCCGATCCCTGTGCTTTTGGCTGCTCGTAATCGCTCAGGCTCATGATTTTGATTTGTGGAGCTGCTGGCCTGCCTGCGGTCAAGTTCTGACTGCGGGCAGGCTGGGAGTTCGAATGTTGCCCATCACTAGGTCTCGCGGCTTGCGAAGGGTTCCGGAGGTTCTGAGATTGCCAATTCTGATTCCGATAATACGCGTCATTTGGATACGGGCTCGGAGGATAGTATCCAAGATACATGGGTGGCTGGGACGGATATTGGTAGTACGGATAGAAGCTTTGAGGTGGGAAGAATGGATATGGAGAGGGTTGAAGAATTCGATACGGGGGTTGCGATCTGTAAGGAGATTAGGATCTGTAGGGAGAACTCAGTCGGTTGTAAGGAGATGAGGAACAGGGGTATGATGAGTTGGGACGAGGTGATGGGGAAGATGAACGTCCATTCGGGTTGCGTTGTCCGGAGTTTGGTGATGAGTAGCTCAAATTTGGATGAGCGATAATTCGTCCGCTCGAGCCATATTTCATAGGGGATGGAGCAGTCACGTCTTTGTTGTCGTAATGGTGGGGGATTCCATTACGATCGTACATTCTGGGATCATTTTGGTCGATGAACGTGACTCGTTTCTGAGTATCCCTAGTATTTTCGGGGGTTCTAAATCTTTTCACTCGAGAGGGTTGTGAGTTGGTGTAATGTATCTCCGCTTTATGCATGTTGAGACTGACCGCGAAGCTTTCAGCTTTTTCGGCAGCTTTGAAGGCCGCGGTTAGATTGTTAGGCGCGAGGAGAGCGATGCCACTTCTCATGCCATCTGGGAGACCGCGTATGAAAGTATTCAATCCTAGCAATTCGGGTTGAGTTTCATCTATATACTGAGCGTTTGGTCCTGAAGAATCATTGAGGGCAGCACAGGCACCTGACATTGAGCCTTCAATTCTAATAGAGAATTGACGAGAAGTTCCATTTTTTTCATAGAAATGTCCATAATTCAATTCACACAATAATCATATGGTTTTCTAGGCGCGAAAGTCAATTTCAAGATTCCTTCTAATTGATCAAGGGTTTGTATATTTTCATCTTTTAGACATTCCCTGGCATCGCCTTCGATTTTCGTTAACACACCTTGCAAAGGGTTAGTGCGTTTAGTTTCTGGGATGGTATCGTGCTGATTTGCAACGTCTTGAACGAATTCGTCCATGAAATTCGTGGATATTGGATAATGCTTCAAAGACAACATTACTCTGTGAAGAGTCTGATAGTGATTCGCACGTGAGCTTGAGACGCTCCTGATTTTCGATATCTCGTTTCTGAAAAAATCTCATGGAAGCTTTTTTGCGCGCGGCTGGATCCGGAATCGCGCTAATTTGTTCAATGGACTTATTGAGTCCTTCCAGGTATGACATGGCGATATGTGATGAGGGTAGTATGAGTCTCGTAAGCGTGATTACTTTGGGTGAGAAGACCGCATACTCGAGAAGGATCACATACTAGCTGGGCGACCTAGTTTCGTGAACTGGTTCGTCCAGGACAGCCGCAAGTCCGTATATTATTAGCGTGAACTCGGAATAGAGGAGAGCTAAGTGCAACTATGACTGATCCCCACAAGAGATGCCAGAATGTTATGACCGAACCGGAGAGGTTCCAATAGACGAATATATTTGAATTCGGCGAACAGTCTAGCGAGCGGGCTGCTCAGTTGCACTCACCTTTTTCTTATGAACACGAGATTCAGCTGGTGATATATATTCTCATTTGATCGATATCCAAGATGAACTTTTTTCTCTCATAAATTGATTATCAGAGATCCTCACTCAGATCTCGCAAATTGAAGGTATTAATTCACGGAATTATTTTCATTAATAGATATTAATAAGATCTGATGGAAGTTGAAGAATCAAACATTCAGATATAATTCGAGAATGATGAATACGTTTTTGAATAATCGAATATACATAAATTCACACAGATGGGATGATAAGTCAAGATTAACCAGATGGAACAATGAAATTCATCCAGAAATATACAAGAAGGTGTGAACTTAAAACTATGCGACGCACTGCGATCAGATATAGAGCTGAATTCGATACATAGATATAGGTATATATATGGGTCAGATCAGTATATTTTTAAAAAATCGTGCGCAGCCCCCAGCAAAATTTCTCGCTAATTTTTCTCCTGGAAGGGGGGACCGAGAGTAGTACTTTGCCCAAGTTTTAGCTCGAAGAAAAATTTTGGGTGCCCGTGGGAATTCTTTGAAGTTCGAGAAAAAGCCTTTTTAGACGCTTTTTCAAAAATTTGCCAAATTGATCCTACGGATCGTGAAGAGGTCTGCGGGAACGGATTCTCTTTGTTATTACGTCAACTTTCAGGAAAGAATTTAACCCCAGCCCAAAAGTTTGACCCGCGCATCTGGTGCCAAGAACTGTAAAACGCGATTTTTTCGATCTTTGACCATTTGTAGAATCGCTGCCATTTTGAGTCATCTCGATTATTTCAACCTAACTTAGCTACTTTTTTTGGTCTTCAGAATACCTACATTTTCCGTTCTCGAACGTTCAAATCGTTTCAGCGGCGTCTGAGTTATGACCAACTGAAGTTATGCATCTTTTGAAAAATGCTGAACTTGACTAGCTCGCCCAATGTAGGTACCTCCATCAATCGGTCTGAAACTTATGTGAGTCACTCATCAAAGTGTCCCAAATTGGTAGAGGGAATTTCAAGCTGTATATTGGCCCTCCGTCAGAGCTATGAATTTCTGAAATACCCCATTTTTGCTGTTTTTTAGGCGTTCCTTAGAGCGAATCCCCACTTGATAATCAGCTCCGTCTGCGCATGCGCACATATCTACGACGCTCAAAGTATCCTCATCAGATAGCTAGGACAATGACCTCCAAAATGTGCCCACTTAGATGTCGATTAATTGAGTAGAACCAGAGATATGGCTATTTAAAAATTAAAAAACATCCAAGGTACCAAATCCGTGAGCCCCGGGATTGCCTCGACGACCCTTCCAAACTTTGAACGCGCCAAGGTACCAAATCCGTGAGCCCCGGGATTGCCTCGACGACCCTTCCAAACTTTGAACGCGTATATCTCCGGTTCTACTCAATCAATTCGCATCCCTGGAAGAGCATTCCAAAGATAATTGCACCAGCTATCAATTCAAACCAGTTTGAATACTCGAAACTCACGCGTATGCGCAGGAAAACTAATTTATAACGAATCATGACTATTGACAACTGTCATTTCATCTGTAAAACGTAAACATCTCGCGCATGCGCGTGAGTTTTGAGTATTCAAACTCGTCTCAATTGATAGCTGGTGCAATTATCCTCAGAATGCCCCTTCAGGATGCGAATTGATTGAGTAGAACCGGAGATACACGCGTTCAAAGTTTGGAAGGGTCGTCGAAGCAATCCCGGGGCTCACGTATTTGTTACCTTGGATTTTTTCAAATTTTGAAATAGCCGTATCTCCGGTTCTACTCAATCAATCGACATCTAAGTAGGCACATTTTGAAGATAATTTTACTAGCTATTGAATGAGAATACTCTGAACGTTGTGGATATGTGTGCATGCGCAGTTGGAGCTGATTACCAAGTGGGGATCTGCTTGAAAAAACGCCTAAAAAACAGCGAAAATGGGGTATTTCGGGAATTTATAGCTCTGACGGAGGGCCAATATACAGCTTGGAATCCCTTCTACTGATTTGGGACACCTTGATGAGTAACTCACATAAGTTTCAGACCGATTGATGGAGGTACCTCCATTTGGCGAGCTGGTCAAGTTGAGCATTTTTCAAAAAATTCATAAATTCAGTTGGTCATAACTCAGACGCCGCTCAACCGATTTGGAAGTTGAAAACGGAAAATGTAGGTATCCTCAAGACGGAAAGACGTAGCTGAGCTGGGTTGAAGAAAGTTGAGATGACTCAAAATGGCAGCGATTCTACGAGAAGTCAAAAATCAGAAAAATCGCATTTTACAGTGCTTGGCGCCAGATGCGCGGGTCAAACTTTTGGGCTGGGGTCAAATTTTTTCCCGAAAGTTGACGTAATGACAAAGGAAATCCGTCCCCGCAGACCTCACTACGATCCTTTAGATTGATTTGGCAAATTTTTGAAAAAGGGTCTAAAACGGCTCTTTCTCGAACTTCCAAAAATTTCCACGGGCACCCACAATTTCTTTTTTGAGCTGAAACTTGGGCAAAATACTACTCTTGGTACCTACTTTCAGTAGAAAAATTGGCGGAAAATTTTGCGGGGGGGCTGCGCACGATTTTTTAAAAATATACTGACCTGACCCATATATATATATGTGTGTGTGTGTGTGTGTGTGTGTGTGTGCTCGCGCGGCAAATTCAAATTTTGGTATGAATTTGAGGTGAATGTGTGGCTTTAGCGAGCAAACAAGGCCCCATAAACCCAGTTTGATCACTGGTTTAGTCACAGAATCAATCGAATATATTTTTATTAAATCTATGCTTCTTCGAGCTCCGTTTAGGTACGGAGATGCATCTAAGGATTTCCGATTGGAAGGTGATCTCATGATGGTGGAAAACAATTGATGGAAGAATGGCAGAGTTTGAGAAGATGATTTTAGACGCGGATAGCGTTTTGTCTCCCGATAGTGGCTAGACTCGTCAGGGGCAGAGTACATGGACACTATCGGGCTCTGCCCGACACTGTTGGAAGTGGCATCGGAGCGTCGTTATATATCAATCGCTGTTCCATTTAAGCGCTTGCGAGAAAGATGATTTCAGATGGATTTGCCGTGTTACTTAGGTGTCATTTCACTCATCTCTGCCGGTTGCGGCCCACTGTTATCTCTACCGAGCTGATATCCGATGGATGGCTTGGTATTTACAACGTCAAACCACTGTATAAACCAACATCCGTCATCTCCTTGGGGTCTGTATAGCGACGCATTGGTTGACTTTGGAAGCAAAACGACTGTAAATGCAAACATCTGTTATCTCCCCGGAGTCTGAACTTTGAGGAGTGAGATGCATTTTCAACGCGAAGCGATTCCCGAACAGAATTGTGTGTTTATGAACGCAAATCGACTGCTCAAGCAAACTTCTGTTGTTTCCTCGGTGTCCGTACTCAGAAGGGTGTGTCATTTTGATAACAGGAAACCACTATCTATGCACAATTCGGTCATCGTTTTGAAATCGGTATTCCGAGGGATCAGTTAATTTTTGAACTCAAATCGACTGTCTCAGCGAACCTCAGTCATCTCCACGTACTGGGTATTTGAAGGAATGGGTAGGTTTTCCAACGCAAACTCTTTGCAAGAGCAAACATCGGTTATCGCCTCAGATTCGGTACTTGGAGGAATGGGCTATTTCCCGAACGAAAAACCACAGTTTAAGAGAACCTCTGTCATCTTTTCCGAGTGGACATGAGAGAGATGGGTTGGATTTTGAACACAAAACCACTGTCCAAACGAACCTCTGTTATTCCTTCGGAGTCGGTATTTGATGGGATGAGTGACCTTTGAACGCAGAATTACTGTCCAAGCAAACTGCAGGCATTCTTCCAGAGTCGGTCCTCAGAGGAAGGGATATTCCTTAGATGCCAAACCACTGTCCGCGAAAACCTCTGTCCTATCCTCGGAGATAGTATTAAGATGCCAGGGTTATTCTTTGTAGCAAAATCACTGTCTCAACAAACCTCTATCATCTCTTCCGAGCTGATATTAGGGGGATGGGTCGGATTTTGAACACAGAACCACTGTCGGAGCAAACCTCTGTCATCTCCTCGGAGTCGATACTTAGAGAGATGGGGGAGCTTCAAATGCAAGACTACTGTCTCAGCAAAGTGTCGCCATTCTCAAAGAGTCGGGACTTAGAGGGGTGAGATATTCTTTGAACGCAAAACCACTGTCTAAGAAAAATCCTGTCATCTTCTCAGAGTCAGTACTTAGATGCACGGGTTATTTTTTGTAGCAGAATCACTGTCTTACCGGAGCTCTGTCATCTCTTCCGAGCTGATATTAGGGGAAAAAGTTGGATCTTGGACACAAAACCACTGTCGAAGCAAACCTCTGGCATCTCCTCGGAGTCGATACTTGGACGGATGAGAGAGCTTCGAATGCAAGACTACTGTCTGAGCAAAGTGCAGCCATCCATAGAAAGTCGGGACCTAGAGGGATGGGCTATTACTCGAACTCAAAACCACTGTCTGAGAGAACCTCTGGTATCTTCTTGGAGTCAGTGCTTAGATGAACGGATTATTTTCTGTAGCAAAATCACTGTCTAAGCGAAGCTCTGTTATCTCTACCGAGCTGATATCAGATGGATGGCTTGGTATTTACAACGTCAAACCACTGTATAAACCAACATCCAACATCTCCTTGGGGTCGGTATAGCGACGCATTGGTTGACTTCGGAAGCAAAAGGACTGTGAATGCAAACATCTGTTATCTCCCCAGAGGTTTATGAACGCAAATCGACTGCTCAAGCAAACTTCTGTTGTTTCCTCGGTGTCCGTACTCAGAAGGGTGTGTCATTTTGATAACAGGAAACCACTATCCATGCACAATTTGGTCATCGTTTTGAAATCGGTATTTCGAGGGATCAGTTAATTTTTTAACTCAAAACGACTGTCTCAGCGAACCTCAGTCATCTCCCCGTACTTGGTATTTGAAGGGATGGGTAGGTTCCCCAACGCAAACTCACTGCAAGAGCAATTATCGGTTATCGCCTCAGATTCGGTACTTGGAGGAATGGGCTACTTCCCGTACGAAAAACCACAGTTTAAGAGAACCTCTGTTATCTTTTCCGAGTGGACATGAGAGGGATGGGTTGGATTTTGAACACAAAACCAGTGTCTAAACGAACCCCTGTTATCTCTTCGGAGTCGGTATTTGATGGGATGGGTGACCTTTGAACGCAGAATCACTGTCCAAGCAACCTGCAGGCATTCTTCCAGAGTCGGTCCTCAGAGGAAGGATATTCCTTGGATGCAAAACCACTGTCCGCGAGAACCTCTGTACGATCCTCGGAGATAGTATTTGGATACCAGGGTTATTTTTTGTAGCAAAATCACTGTCTCAACAAACCTCTGTCATCTCTTCCGAGCTGATATCAGGGGGATGGCTCAGTATTCACAACGTAAAACTACTGTATAAGCAAACTTCTGTCATCTTGTTGGGGTCAGTATCTCGTGGGAAGAATAAAATTTCGAACGCGAAGCGATTAAATGAGCAAACTGCTGTCATTTCCTGGATTCTGTTTTTAGAGGGCTGGGTTCGTTTTTGACCGTAAAACCACCCCTGAGAAAAACTCCCGCCATAGCATCGGTATCGGTCCTTAGAGGGGTGGGTCAGTTTCACCACGCAGAACCACCGTCTATGCAAAAATTTTTCATTTTTCCGGAGTCGGTATTCCGAAGGATGGATTAATTCTTGAATTCATAACGACTGTCTGAGCAAACTACTTTTATTCCCTCGGAGTTCGTAGTTAGAGTCATGGGTTATCTCCTTAACGCGAAACAGCAGCACATAGCTCTGTCATCTCATCGGAGTCGACATCTCGAGGGATGGGTGACGCAATACTACTATCCGAGGAAACTTCTGCCTGTGTTAAGAGAGATGCGTAGGTTTCTCAAATTTTCTTCACTGTCTGAGTAGAACTCTGCCATGTCCACGGATTCGGTATTTATGGTATTTAGAGACAAGGGTAAGTTCTTACCAGGGGATGTTTTTGTTTTTTTTTTTCAAGGTGTTTCGAAAGAGGGCAAGCCCGCAGCTCGGCCGACCGGCTGCTTCAGGAGCGTGGGAAAGCTCCTGTGACGAGCCTCTCATGACGAGGTGAGCCCAAGGGTTAAATCAGGTGGCGAAAGAAGCCGACGTTTGGCTCGAATCACCTCCCGACCATCCCCAGGGACCCTCGCCGTCTAAACCCTCCTCGGCCTTGTAACCGTCAACAGGGCGAGACAGAGGTAAGATCCACCAACTTATCTATCCATGCCCGGGACTGCGCGTGCATTACTTCAGGCATGGGCGGCGTTACTCGCGCTCCATGGGTGGCGCAGCTCTTCTGGTTTTCCTCCTCATCTTCTCCTCTCTTTTCCCTTCGCGGTCCGCCACCTACTGCGCTGCGCGTCTTGCTTGGCGGTACAGGTGTCGTTCCCTCTCTTCTTCGCGGGTGATCGCCGTCTTGATGTACTGGCTGACGTCTTCCCACGTTCCTTTGTCACGGAGCCTCGTTGGTAATAGGTTTTCAGGAATGAACGGGAACCCGAGGTTCGTTTGTATCTCCGCGCGCTCGGTGCTGGTGTCAAGCACTCAAACAAAGCGTGCTCAGCGGTATCAATGTCGAAACCGCAGCTCTGGCACTACGGTAATGCTCTCTTTCTAAACTTGGTGAGGTAGGCGCCAAAGCAGCCATGACCACTCAGAGCATGTGTCAGCCAAAAGTTCAGCTCTCCATGGCCACGATTAGTCCATCGCTCGAGGTGCGGGGTCAATTGGTTGGTCCATCGTCCTCTTGTTGAGCGGTCCCATTCCGCTTGCCGTTTGGCCAAGGTCCCGGTTCTTCCAGCCTCGCGAAGAGGAGTCCGTCGAGGGGGGCTCATTTCCACCACTTCGGCTTTGAGGGTCTCTCGCCTCTCCCAGATCTCCACACACTCACCCACTAGCAAGCTGATGGGCGGTGTTCCTGCCAGGACGTATGCAGCGTCGGCCAAGCCGGTGCAGTGAGCACTGACCGTCCGAAGCGATGCTCGGTGCTGAATCGGTCCCATGACCTTGGATATGTCGCTTTCGCTACACTCCCCCACACAGGAACACCGTAAAGCATGATGAACGTGCTCACGGTGTTCAAAAGTGCTTCCCTGCTCGGCATGGGCCCGCCTATGTTTGTCATCAGCCGCTGGAGGGCATACCCTACTCTCTCTGCCTTAAGTCCGGCTTCCCTGATGTGCGCCTTGTAGGTCCAGTTGTCGTCGAATCACACCCCGAGATACTTGATTGCCCTATTGAGTAGGATCACATGACCATTGATGGTGGAAATTGGGGTTTCCCAGCTCCTTCTCTTCGTAACAAGCAGACCCTTGCACTTGAGTTCATCGAGTTCCAGGTGGTAGTCTGGGAACCACTCACCGATCCAGTCCAAAGCATTGGTCGCAATGAGTTCGACCTCCCACGCAGTTGGAACAACAACGACGAGTCCGGCGTCGTCCGCAAAGCCCACGAGTTCAGCTCCCCGGGGTGAATCCATGTTCAGGAAGTCGTCGTCCTGGGAATTCCGCTCAAATAGCCCAGATACGGATCCCCGTGCAATCCCGGCCGTTAGCTCCAGCGTTGTTCTGCCTTTATCGGTGTCGTAGACCAAGACCTGATCTCGGAGGGCATCGCTGACCACAGCGAGTACCCCCTCTACGGTTTGCATGATCTCGCCGTGGTGAGGGGGCTCTCAACGGAGAAGCACACCAACCAATCCACAAAACACTACACATCCGTAGCGGTTCCATTTCATGGGGCATCCCGAAGGCGACTTCGTAAGAGGAAAGGTGGGACGCGGCGACCCAGAGATGGGTATCTCTACCACTGATAACCACCGAAAATTGAAACCACAAGGTTTAGACGTGGCGGCTTGCCGATGCAGGCTCTCGCCTACTGGGGTAACGATACATGGGAGGAGGGGCTCCGCGGGGATTCGTCTTCCGGGGTCCGCATTTGACCTATACAGTGACTCGCACTTGGGGATGACCCGAGGATGGGACCGCTCCACAGTACACGGACACTACGCACACTGCACACTACTCCCGCCACCAGTTCTACGGTCCCTGGAGGGGATCCTCTCATCACTGCGTCCGTGCCCTCTCTGGAGGGTACCGTAGGCAAAATCAGTGTCGTCCTGAGCCGCCGGTAGTTGAAGGAGACCAAACCCGCGCTCACCACGATGTGGAGGCTCCTCCCGCACACCGGTATAGGGAGAACCCCGAAATCCCGCTTCTGCAGTAGTGCTGGCTGGTGACCGAATGGGACCATGCTGTAGGAGGGGAGTTTGGCACTACTAAGGCCACCGGACTGTAGGCACGGTCAGCAAGGGAGAGGATCCAGGAAAGGGAATTCGGCGCTCGTTTGCAGGAGTAGCCGTGACCACCAACACTAACACGTTCGCTAAGAAACAGGAGGAGAGAAGAAAAATGGCAGATTTAGATATTCGAAGGGACGTTACCAGAACGACATTGCCAATTGTGTGTCCCGCCCAACCCACACCGGCCTAGGAGGAAGCCGGTGATTAAAGTGAGGCTTGCGGACAGTAAGCGGGGAAGGTTGCATCCAACAGCAACAACCACAGTCGCTCACTCGGAGGTGAGCTGATGAAGAAATAGGTAGGGATAGAATTCTTGGACAAGGAAGAGCACCAGCTGGTCGCAGACATACAGGTCCACCTGGAGGGGATAAAACACACTTCCGACACAGTGAACAACGCACCGAGGGCAGTCAGGAAGGAACTGTCCGAGCTGATGCTCACTATCAAGAGGCTAATAGGCGTGAAAAGGCAGAGCGAGACCCTGCGGAGAGAATTTGATGCTCAACTGAGGTCCGCTGTGAGTCACATGGGCTCACCACCTCAAGCGATCAGTCACACCCCCGCTCACTTACTTACCAGTGCGGTAACTGCTGAGCTATCAACGAGTGACTACACACCTTCAGGGAGCAGTTAAAGGGAAAACACCTCTCCACCGTCAGCGAGCGAAATGGAGAAGAAGAAATCGAGGGGAAAAGACCTCCGAATACGAGTGGGAAGGATGAATCAGCACACACCCGCCATCTTCACACCAAACTCGCAACCTGGGACGCCCTTCTCGGGGAGAAGTAGCGTGAGTGTTGCGCCAACAGCCGACAGTGAAATAGAGTGGGAAGCTCACCGGAAATGCGGGAGGAGCAAGAACAAGAAACCACCGAAGGAAAAGAAGAAGGCCGTCAAGGTCAGGCCACGACCCGACGCTATCATTGTGGAGACCGGCTCCGCAATATACGCGGAAACTCTGAAGGCAATAAAAGCCAAGGTTGATAGCAATCTTGCTGCCGGCAACTTCAATAAGGTGAGGGAGACGAGATCTGGCGAGCTGCTCATCGAACTTCAGAAAGGGAAGAAGTTAACTGAAGTGAGAGACGAGACCGACGGAAATGGCTCTCGCTCTTTTCCGGGGATCCAGATCCACCCCAAAAATGTTAGTAGATAATCTTTGACGTCTCGAGAAATATCTGCATCATTCTGGAAGAGATGTGAGATTCTTTTGCGGATCCCGAGGAGGATCGCTCGCGAGAATCGCATACGGGCCGAGGGGTACAGAACCGACAGAAGTGGCTCTCGATTACTCCTAGACTCTTGGATTCATCCCGAAGGTGCTAAAAAATGAGCTGACGAGCCTCACGGATCATTCGCATTGCCTTCAAATGATAGAGGATTCCCTGACAATTACCAGGTACGATCGCGGGCGAGACTCTCTTCTCCACGCTCGAGGCGAGGGATACAAAACCGGCAGAAATGGTTCTCGTTTGTCTCTAGAGTCTCGGATCCATCGCAAAAGTGCTAGGAAAAGATCTCACAAGTCTCAGGGACCATTCGCATCATTTTCTGAATGATATAGGATTAGCCTCAAATTACCAGCTAGGACAGCGGGCCAGAGTCACTCCTCGACTCTCGGGGCGATGTAAACAGAATTGACGAAATTCGCTTTGGTTCTCTTCTAGGAACTCGGATCTAACCCAAAAAAGCTAGAGAGAGATCTTACAAGTCTCAGGGTCCATTCGCATCATTTTTTGAATGATATAGGATTTTCCTCCAATTACCAGGCGGGGATGCGGGCCAGAGTCGCTCCTCGATCCTCGGGGCGAGGTCAACAAAATTGGCATTATTCGCCCTGGTTCCCTTCTAGAGTCTTGGATCCATCCCAAAAGTGCTAGAAAATGATCTCACAAGTCTCAGGGATCATTAACATTCTCCTCTGGATGATAGAGGATCCTCTCTCAATTACCAGGTGAGATCTAAGACGGCACTCGCTCCTCAACCCTTGGGGCAACGGACACAGAAGCAATAAATGTGGCTCTCGTTTTTTCTAGAGTCCCGGATCCATTCCAAAAGTGATAGGAGATAATCCCTCACATCTCGGGGATGATCCGCATTCGGAGCGAGGAGTACAGAACAGACAGAATTGGCTATCGTTTGTCTCCAGAGTCTCGGATCCATCCCAAAAGTGCAAGAAAGTGATCCGACGAGTCTCAGGGATCTTCTGCATTATTCCCTAAATGATGGAGGATTCTTCCCTCATTACCAGGTGGGATCGCGGGCGAGATTCGCTTCTCCGTCCTTGGGGCGAGGGGTACAGAACCAACAGAAATGACTCGTTTCTCGCTAGTGTCTCGGATCCATCCCAGAACTTTTCAGACGTGATCTGACAATTCTCAGAGATCATCTGCATCATTTTCTGAATGATAGAGTATTCTCCCCCGATTACCAGGTAGAGTCGCGGGCGAGACCCGCTTCTCGACACTCGGGGCAAGGGATAAGAAACCGACGGGAATGGCTCTCGTTTGTCTCCAGAGTCCCGAATCCATCTCAAGAGTGCGAGAAAGTGATCCGACGAGTCTCAGGGATCTTTTGCATCATTCCCTGGATGATGAAGGATTCTCTCCCTATTACCAGGTATCAGGTCCAGGATCTATCCCAAAAATGTTAGTGAATAATCTCTTACATCTCGGGGATCATCGGCTCCATCTTGGAAAAGATGGCAGATTTTTCTGCGAGCTCCGGGGAGGATATCGGTCGAGACTCGCTTCCCGACCCTCGGAGCGAGGTTTACAAAACTGACTGAGACGGCTCCGGAATTTTTTTCTGAGGCCCGAAACGTCCCTCAAACTCTCGGAACATCATCGTCAACATCTCGGTGAGCATCTCCACGGTTTTTGAAACGATTCTGGTCGCTTGGAAACGAGACAGATGCATCCCGGCCGCCACTAGCTCCCAGTCCCTCGGAGGGGGAATAAAAAACTCACTGTGATGGTCCGTGTCATTTCTTTTGAGGGACTGGATTGATCCCAAAATCACCGGAATACAATTGGCAACATCGCAGGAAGTTTTTCATGATCTTCGAAATGATTTTCATTTTTCTCGAGAATGGAATGCCGAAGCTCGGCCGCAAATTGCTCTCAGACTCTAATTCCCCTGAGGTCCGGATTGATCCCCAAAGTACTGGAGTTCCATTGCCTACATCTCGGATTACATCTCCATGACTTTCGAAATGATAGCGATTTTCCTCGAAAGTACACGGACGGAGTTCGGGCGCAGACTCGCTCTAGGGTTCTTCCGAGGGAGGGTGACAAATCTAACAGGAGCCGTTCTGCATTACATGTCCGAATTTACACCAAAACTTACCGGAGATCATTGATATCTTCCAGAATGGCTTCCCGCCTGCTTACCCCCGTATGAGTCCTCGCCATTCCAAATTGATAAAAGAAGTAATCATAGTCATGTCCTTCAGTTGGAATCCAACTGCTCTGATATCACATGTCTCCAGGCTCATAGCAGGTGTGGAAGTGTTGAAACCTTCACCACTATTGAAGCCTCATCACCTCTGATTTGTAATCACCCGCGCGTGCCCTTGATGCTGCCGAGGGAGATTCTCAGAGTGGTGCTATCTCTCGGACTGCGAACGCCGGGCAAGGATTCGACCAGTTTGTGCTCCGCGGGCCCGCAGGTTAGACTACCGTGTTCGCGTTTTATAAATATCGAGAGTTTCACTGTGAGCAGCGGGATGCGGGTGTGCTCAACGTAATCACTAAATCCAGGAGAATTGCGCTATGAAGAGATATTCGGGCTAACCCATCGATCGGAGGCACAGTGATTGGTTGTGTGCACGTCGGCTCATGCACCCACCTCCATGCAAGCAGACGACGTATTGGGTGACTCTTGCAATACCAAGTTCTTTGTATTTTCTCCGTGATGTCTCTCCATGGCGCAATTCATTGAAGCATTCTGTGAATGCTCGTCAAGTTTGAAGTCAATCCGTTTTGTCGATCTTGAAATATTCATGAAACGGAAAAGTCACTGGATTAGGTGATAAAATAGAGATGTACGGCTTTGCCTTAAGACTAGTTCGGAGTGTTCTGTTTTACCCATCGAGTCGATCGGAGCATATGGTTGCATACGTCTGACTACTTCAATTTTTACCAAAAAGCATTTTATCTCCAGATAATTTGAGATAGTCAGCTCAATTTTATATGAAATCTTCAATCGTTTGAATTTCGTAGCGTCGTGAAATCCGCAGTCTATGTCGAGAAAAACCATAAATGCCGAATCTGGATGGTCGTTACCCCATTCAGCGATCGCCGTTTCTGGTTATTCTCGATCCAGACTGCAAATTTCACGACGCTACAAAATTCAAACGATTGGAAATTTTTCACGTAATTGGGCTGACTATCTCAAATTATCTGAAAAATACGAGCTTTTTTGTAAAAATTGAAGTAGTGAGACATATGCAACTTCATGCTCTGGTCTACTCGATGGGGAAAACAGAACACTCCGGACTGGCCTTAACGAGGATTCAGATAAACGAGGTAACACTCCATGATAGCCAATGTGATTGTGCCGGGGCCGTAGAGATGCTCCGTAATAATCAGGAGTTCGGATTAACGAAGTTCAGATTATTGAGGAGATACTGTATCTACATTTTGGCTTTGAAGATTGGGAACTCCCTAGATTTGAGAACTGAGATTTGGGAGAGAGTATTACGGGCCTCCGTCATGATACGGTACTATTCAGAGTTGATTCAAAGCGTACAAAACTACTCGAAAAACGCACAATCTCGCAAGTTCGTGAACATGTAAATGGCATTTATCAAATTTCATCATGAGATTATATTGCGAAAGTGGAGAGTGACTTCCACCCTAAGAGCCCCACGTATTGAAATATTAAAGAGTCAATGATGAATATGGAACAGCAAAGAGTGCCACGTATTACAATATTTTCATCACCAAATATTCATATTTTAAATTAAGAAATGCCTGTAATGATCAGAATGTATATGTGTGTGCGTGCGCGCGCGTGTGTGTGTGTGTGTATGAGTGTAACTGAGTGTTAGTGTGGGTGCACTATTCGTCGTAAAGAATGCTCTTCGCGCATGTCAGAATGAATATCCGACGAATGGTTCTGGTGGAACAAAGAAAATTTATCTAGGACCATTCATGAAGCGGAATCTTGATTGTGAGATCTCTCTGTCGGAGTATCCGCAAAGTCTCACTAGAGCATGACTCATCTCCATATATTATTGCAGTCGAGTTGCATTGAGAATCATCACACTCCTGATTTCAATCAAATTATGGGATTCTCAAGACAAATTACGATGATTATAGATTGAAAGTACCACGCAAAAATGGGAACCATGTGAAGTTGCAAAAGTAGGTCTTTGTTTTGTCATCCCACAAAGAACGCCACGGACAACTTCTTCTATTCTGACAACCTGCTCCTTCCTGAAATCGCAGCAAGGGTTAAACTTCATTATTCAGAGTGAGGTTTCTCGAGATTGCACTTATTTACTTCGAAGCCATGATTCTTGCTTCTGAGGGAAGGGTCCACATATTTTGGAGACCCTTGCCACATCCGTAATTTTGCAGCTGTTATTACATATTCCACGGAGGCAATGAAACGGTCATCTCATTTTGGTCCTGAATCAATTATGTTGATGGCTCAGATACTGAATGTGTCGAGCGTAACCTCAAAAAGCCTTGGATCTAGCTGAAAACCAAAAATTCAGTATGTGCACGATCATTTGATGGATTCATTTGAGCTGGAAGATAAGTGTTCGGAAGATGATTTAGTAGTTTTATGTGTTGAGACAATCATAGAAAACATAAATTAGAAGATCTAAGAGGGTATTTTTTCATATTTTCTCAATGAATAAATGGGAATCTTCCACCAAATCACTCCTCGAAATTTTCCGTTTATGGATTCCATCATTATCTCAACACATAAAGTCGATGAATTAACCTTCAAACAAATTTCCTCAAACTGAGGTATGTTCATCAAATGATCATGCCCATAACGGATTTTAGATTCTCAGATATCTTCAGGGCTCTTTTGAGGTTAGCTTCGGCACATTGAGTATCTGGGTCATCAACAAAGGTAATTTAGCACCCGAATAAGATGATTATATGGTTGTCTCCACGAAATATGTAATAAGAGCTGCTCTAGATCAATTTTAAAGTATTATGACGAAGGCCCCCAGAAACTTTCCCCCGAACCTGAATTTTCAAATTAAGGGAGTTTTCAATCTTTTTAACAATCCGCATCCACACTCTCCTCCAAACAACTTCATTCGTCGAACCGAAGATCAAAATTTCAACATTGGTTCATTCGGAAATTACAACTCCCTGAAACAATTCTACGGAGATGACCAGAATCCTGACCAGCAGCAATATCCAGCGGATGAACAACAGAAATTCATGAGATTTTTGGCTCAAGAATGATAGACAACATTTTTTGTAGCCTTTTCACGTGGCAAACATTCAAATCCTCATTCCTCGCGGGACAGATTACTCCTTAAGAGTTGGTCAACTCCTACAAGAGGGTTGTATTTGGGGGAAACGGACCGGGATCAACGAAAACTTCGGAAACCCTTTGCGAGTTTTGTCCGATTTTCGAATGGCCGCGGCCGGCGGGCGGGGGGGCCGGGGGGGTGGGAGGGGGCGGGGGGGGGGGGGGGGGGGGGGGGGGGGGGGGGGGGGGGGGGGGGGGGGGGGGGGGTTGAGCATATCAGAGGTTGCTCATTGATCTGAGAATGGTCCGTGCAAGACAAAATATCCTATTGTAAACATGCATCTTGATGTACGGGTTTGAGTCGTTATGTATTCCAAGCTAAATTGGATCACTTTGAATGAGAAGCAAATTAACCCGTATTCTCGCTTCATCCAAGGGGCTTATAGAATTTGTTCGGATAAACTGACTCCATCGCTCGAGAGAGCATACCAGGAGAACCTCTTCGTGATCATTTCCAGCGAGAATTGTTGATCGCCTCGAGCAGAATTCAGAGCTTGAACAATGGCGAGCGCCCGATTCAGGGGCACTAAAAGGGTGCAATTTGGAGTTTCGGAACCAAGAGCTAGCGTTGGGAAACCGTCTTCGGGGGTCAGGATTCCTCAAACTAAGAATTGTTTTACAAATTTTGCGCCCTGGTAGGCCTTGACCCGACGGGATCAACCCTGGTGGGCCCTCGATGATCGTAAGAACGCGTCCGTGGCTCTCTGAGTGGCGTCAAATCATATTATTCGATCGTGAAATGGTATATCTATCACGAGAAGAGGGTTACAAAATTCTCCCTGAGCGTGCAGTCATGGTTGCAATTTTGTCCTTTGCATTTTGCTGAATTCTCGAGGTATGCACTGTGACATCGGTGGTCCCGGACCCCCGCGCCCCACCTTGTGACATGACGATTCACCGGAGACGGCACGGCGGGCCGCGCTACATCCGTGCGCCGCGCGCCGGCCGTCACGGTGCATCGTCAGCGATCCTGACGGATAGCT
>JAPYYZ010001862.1:0-14209 GCA_030522705.1 Eretmocerus eremicus | reverse complement strand
GAGAGAGAGAGAGAGAGAGAGAGAGAGAGAGAGAGAGAGAGAAGAGAGGAGTATGAAACCTGCTTCTCACGGAGGATTAAAGTGCTGACGTCGTCCGAAAAAATAAACAGGCTTACATCGCCAAGTAAGCAGCTCTGGACCTGTTTTCACCGCAGTAGTGTGGTAATTAAATAGGATTATATGCATTGTCGTCACCCGAGACTTGCTAGCGCCTACACTTTTGCCGTCACGGAGTAGAAATATCCAAGTATAGTTGGCGTTTCACCATGGCCTTGCTTTCATTATTCCGCTCTCTTCACGCTCCCCCATTCCGTTTTGCTCTGCAATGTGGGTTTTCTAGCATTTCTCCATCAATTTCGCTCCACTAAATTGAAGTTTTTTGCCATACTTAGCCGGAAGACAAGAAAGCTCTGCTGCATAGAATTCATCATGATTGGATAACGAGGAAAAACGTTTCATGAGAAGATCAAAATTTCATCTTTAGAAAGTTGATGCAGCGATGAGAAAGTAGGCTACTTACCTTGAGCTTTTCATCTCTAGGTTAAGGAAAAAATAATTTCATCTTATTAGACTAACAATCATATCTTTGACAGAATCATCTACGCTATGTAGATTCAAATGGAAGTTGAAAATTCATCAGATGCAACGAAGGGAGACTTGCGCCTGGTAGAATTTTTCCTTATGTTATACAAATTTCTGCGCTTGACAATTTCAAATCAGATCGCTGCGAAATTTCACAATGCAGAATCTCTATATATCGTTTACGTGTAAATTTAGCACACTTAAAGGAACATCTGAGGTTGACTTTATTTTGTACAAGGTGCTTGTATTGGATGAGTCAAATCATTCTTCATGGATGAATTCTATAGTGTGGCAAGCGTGATAGAATCATTTTGAGCACAATTATATGGGAGGGAATCTATCCATACTCATGAGATTTCTGATTACCCGAATCGCACGCAGCGTGGAGAAGATTGGTTCACTATATAGCAATGAGCTTTCATCGCGGGATCTGTGATCAATCATTGATTCAAATCTGCGAGGATAATTCAATTATTGTTTCCCAGATTTTCAGAATTTAATTATTGTAGCTAAATCAAAGATAAGCAAAAACAATCAAATTTTAAATCATCTTTGATATAGTTGCTCAATTCACAAAAGGCTATTTGCCCTGAAAAGTCCCGTTTTGGGGAAGAAGAGCACTCAAATGAGACGGATGTCCAACTGACGGAGGAAGAGTCTAATTCTTTAGTGTATGTGGCTAGATTTTTCTTCCTAATTTTCCAGTGTATGTGTATTTTAGATCCGAATATTTGCCCTTCCGCAAAATCCGAGAAATTGCTTTCCAAATCTCGGCTTTCCAAAAAGTTAACCGGACCCGATCCCACTTGTCTTCAAATACATACAAGTTTTTCCTTCGATATTCCCAAAATGAAAGGCGATTTTCTCAAGAGTCCGATGTCGGAATCGCCCAACTCCAAGTCTTATTATCAATGAAACGATTCAGGATTCAATAATAGGTATCCTATGCTCAAAATCAACATATTGAATCAGCTATCTTCTTGAATGTTGAAATCATACTGCCGGTTTAGAACTCAGCGATCCATCAAATCCCTGAAGAGCAATTTTCAGGTTCTCTCAAACAATTCTTGAGTTTCAATTCGCAATTAAAGATACTCAAAAGACGCGAGTCATTGAATTTTGTCAATTTTGGATAGCATTTTCCTCAATGCTGCATTCACTTTATAGAACTGGAGTAAGCCTATCTGGAAGAGCAGAACCTCACCTCCAATTTGCACTGTCGTCAGCATCGAGTGAATGTTTCATTCAAAAGTCCTGTCTAAGTATATAACTTTGAGTAAGTAGATTAGTATAACTCAAAATTTTGGGAGATATCGTCAAAAAAGTGTCACTAATTTTATCGGTAACTACTTATATCGGTGTATCGGTTAATTGCAGATGTGCCCTAGACAACGCCAACGTAGCCCTCAATACGCCTGGCTTTCATCAATCCGACACACACGCCGCTTCCCAATAGACCTTTCAGGCTGTTTCTGTCAGTTCATTCATAATCAAGTCATGATAAGAATGAACGAATGCAAAACAGGAGCAAGCTCTCTTGAGCTCTCCCTGCATTGAGTTTGTCCAATCAAACTTGACTTTGAACATAACACCGACGCTTTAAAAGGGGGCTCCGACTTTTTTTTTGAATGAGAACGCGGAGAAGATATTTTCATGCATCCTGTGTGCTAACAAGAATTTATCAGAACTACAGAATTGGCGCTTCCGATATCGTGTGAGTTATAAAATAACTTCAAAATTCACTTGCACGGGGCTCTTTCCAAAACAGTCTCTCATCATGAAATATATGTAAAACAAAATTCCTAAAACCATAACACATTCAAAATGGAACCCAGATCTGGCATATTTCAGCAGATACTTATCTCAAAGTCAGTATAAGCGTGGGCCTGAATCTGGATCTGAACTGAAAGTGAGTGATGATCGTGTGTAACTTTGATGTACTTGATTTTCTCTATCTTTTAGCAGCTTCTCTTGAGGTTGATTGACAGTATTTACAACCAATCCACGGAGCGGAGTCTTATATTCTTATTGAGGAGCCTGGGGTATGAAATTACATCACCAAGTCAGTCGCCTGTAAAATTGTTGATATGCAAGGTTCTCCAGTTTTTTCGGCACAACCAGATAAAGCTGACTCATCGTGGTAGCGATCTACTGGTCAGATCCAATAATATTTTTGTGATCATTTTACACAAGGCATCTGTCTCAAAAATTGTGAATTTTTCTGTAAGAATTCTAAGGTCGGTAGCAAAAGCTCCTACTGAAGATTAATAAAAAATTTTCGTCGTATTTAGTAAAAATTTTCGAGTAGGAAATTTTAGATCTGATACAATAAATCCTGTTAAAATCCAAAACTGGCCTCCTTTTGTTGAAAGAACAAATAAAAATTGTCTCAGGGTTTTTAATTGTCCTTAACAAAATTTTTTCAGTGTCGAGAACGCTAAGATAGCTTATGCGGAGTCGCACATTATTCGGTGCTTATTCTTTCATGTAGTTAAAATAAGTGTATGAAAGTGGCTGCCTGTGCTAAAATTAATCTTCCCGGCTAACGAGAAAGTTTATTCTCTCGAGTACCCTCCAAATTCGTTATCGGGGTCATAAACTCACCGGATCACTCCCATTAATTTGCGAAGCCATTCATTCGGACAACAAAACCTAGCTGATCGGGCAAGACAGCGTTAGTTAGTTAGCTCGGGATTTTCGTACAACTGTTGTCCGTGACGAGTTAAAATTACATACACTAACGCGGCTGGCTCTCTTGCGGTCTCTTGCGGAGTAAAGATGTGCCCACAAATGGATGTTATCGCGTGCTCGAGTGTCACGATACGGGACGCGGCATCATGCGAAGGCATTCGTTTTCATTCGGCGAGTGTGAGCTCTCCTCTTCGGCTCATCTTTGGCCTTCGGCGAGCTTATTTACATTCAGATTTTGTGAGAGTACGCTGAAAAAAAAAACAGGCTGATGGTGCCAAATCAGCTTTGTGACAAAAGTTCGATCCTGATTAGAAGCAGGTTAGTTGGCTCAACCAACCGCGGCCGGCTCGTTCGTCACAAAGGGACGATGTTCTGTCATGTCAAAGGAGATGAGTCTCCTAAGAATCATAAAGTATTTTGTCGCATCATGTCAAATTTCGATTAAATATCTTGACACGGTCTTCTGGATATCAGAGAATAGTATGCATTCATTGAATGAGTCTAATAAAGTAAACTTCGTTGTGCAAGCAGACCTCCAATCATCCAAGGGGTCAAAAATGTGCATAACGGGTTAAAAAATTTTCTTGATTGATTGAACCGATTGAATGATGCCAATAATAGATCTCTGAATCAACTTGACGAATGCCTAGAGATCAAATTCATGTTTTTGAAATATCAGTTCGACTATGTAGGTTGTGGTGATTTGGAAGTGCAAACGCGATTGAATATGCGATTCTGCCGACAAGAACAAGCACAGAATTCCACGACAGGGTGGTCCGGAAAATATGGAGTTTGGAGAATCGTTACGGGTGGGGTCGCAAAAATTGTGATTTCACTAGTAGATACGAAATTTTTTTTGTTAGATGCTGAGAAATGAGGTTTTCAGGCTCGACAAGAGCCATAAAGTTTTATCGAAAATAGCATAAGACTTTAATGCAAGCTCGACGTTGTCTTCGGTGGGAAACCACAAAGGAGCAAAGTTTCCGTTTCCGGAACAGTCATCAAGATATGACTTTCTCAAATGACTCCTGCTGTATGTATGAAAACGGAGTCCGTGCAACCCCTAAGCATTAAACATCTTCTCTAAATCCATACATATAACTGCAGTTGCAGATCATTCAAAAATTTTCTCGTGAAAATCGCCAATTTCGATCGCTTGTTACCTGATGTTTGATGCATTCCCGTTCTTTTTATCAAGTTTCGAAATTGTGTTCAGGAGGTCAAAGTACCCGAAAGAACACAATTGAACCCAACCGTTGCTGTATTGTACGGTAGCACTGACTTAAATTCTGATTCGAAGGGGAACTGGAAACCTGAAAAAACGTCAAGTCTCCTTACAGTTCAATTCCCCGGATTTGGAAAAGGACCGTAACATCTAGGGACTAAACTGGCCTCGTTATGAATTCTACACCGAAAAATCCATAAAATAGTAACAATTTTGTAGAGATACCGTGTTGCACCCAAAAGTTTCGTTCTTTCGAAGTTTTTCTGACCAAAAATAACGTCGGAATCGCATTACATCTCTATGCTTTTCTCGACAAAACTTCATGGCTTTTGCCAAGACTGGAAAACCACATTTTTTAGCATCGAGTGATAAAGTTTCCATACCTGCTAGTGAAAACACAAGTTTTGCAGCCCCGCCGATAACTATTCTTCAAAAATTCCATTTTCGGTTCACTCTAGGGATAGCTATCCCACAAGCTCGCACAAAGATCATTACTGATCGCAATAATGAATGAAGGAACAAAGATAGACAATGAAAATAAGGAAGAGAGCACATATGCGCGGGAGAGGCTGGCCTGGGGAGTGGTATCAAACATTTCTAGGTTAGAAATTATTTGCTTGTGGAAGCCCTAATCACTTCCCAAAGGTCCCACTGATCTACTTTGTTCTTCACAACCTCAATCAACTAATTGTCTTCCGGTTGAATTTTACGAATAAATTATTCGACTAATGCCGCAAATCGAGATGAGCTTGTAAACACGCAGCAAGCGGCGGACATAGTCGTATGCATGAGGACATGAACACATCGGGAGCGCAATCACATGAACTCCGCTATGGGAGTTTTGTGAAAAAGGTCTTTGCCTAGTTGGGTTAACTAGCTCTCGATTCGGTAAGACCAGAGGAGCCTATTCCTGCCTCTTCAACTAACCCTTTTTCAGTGTGAGTGAAGCACAAACTTGTTGATCGAGAACAGATACTACGCAAAGTTGCGTGTCTTATCATGTCGCTCGAGAATTTTTGTTCATATGTGGGAACACCCCGAGGATATAAATGCCACAGTAGGCGTCTCCTCTAGCTCCCAGCAGACGAAACGCGCTATATGGCAAACTGCAAGAGAAGAAACTCCGCGAAATTCACGCGCAGGCGTAGCTCTGCGGCGATCTCGGCATAGCTGCAGCGAATCGAGTCAGTTTGCCGGGCGTCGGGGATCTGGTACAATCAACACCAAGATTGGTGAAGAGATCGTCGACGGCAGGGTTACTTCAGAATACTGCCTTGCGTTTGTTTCCCTTATCTCACGATTTACCAAGTTGATCGTGCTTTATACAACGAAAAGGCACAGAAATACGAAGCAATGTTTGTTGTGATAGTTCTGAATTAAATGAGGCGAGACAAATTATAACAAGTACTAAGAGAATCGTAACAAACTCGTGGCAGTGGGAAGTTCGTCTTACGTCGCTCTATACTATGGCGAAATTATCATATTTTCCTTGATGAAAAACATCGAATTGAGTCTTACTTGATGCTGCATGTGTGTTCATGTTCATATAAACTCCAATTAAGGATCCTCAGTACATGAGAAGGTATAGCAACCTCACGACAGTAGGCAATATTGTGCCTACCGTCGACCGAGCCGTCGATAGTCTCAATACCGGACCCGATAAACACCCTGGCTGCAGCTTGTCTCCGCCACGCGAGCAGCGGGTAGCTCTAATATTCGTTTTTCGGCTGTATGCCTACTTCTGCAGCAAAAGCCGTTCGTTGGGTTCTACCGCCCGCATATGCGCCGTCTTAACGCGAGCTAGATAGGCAGAAGCTCGGTTCGCCAAGGCAGACTTTTGCTGCGCCTTCGCGCAAAAATGGTATGCAAGTCGTCGTCGCCGTCGGGGCAAGTGGAGCAACTAGAGTAGTAGAAAATTTGAGAAGTCTACGGTACAACGTATGCGCAAATCTTTTGTAACGGCTTAGACGAGAAGGGGTGAACTGAGGGATGTAGTCGCGATAAAGTGACACGCTTAGCAAGAGAAAAAGATTACACTTGTCCGCAAGCTCTCCTCGGCCGCTGTTTTTTCCCGCTGCTCCCGTTTTTGGGGAGCCCTCGAAACTCATGGGCTGAGGGCGACGCCTGCCGTCGCTGCTATTGATTATTTAACGAATCCGAGAAATCGAGCCATACATCGCGCACTGCCTTTTGCAAGCGCGAGCTAGTATGATGCGCCAAACTTTTTACCTCAGCGCCCCTTCCTCGGTGTTGGATCCTGGGAACAAAGCACCGAGTTGAAATCACTTCTCGGCACGCCAAAAATTACTGACTCCCGGAATTCTCGAACCCTATAGAAATAGCATTTGGAGCTCGTGACTCGTTCATTCGATGTAGTTTGCAAGAAAATCTCTATGACCCAAAGAGCTGAGAAGCATGAGAGTAAACACATTCACGCCAGTGGCCGCGTGTCAATGGCAGTAAAAATGACAGAATCTCGCGGCGTCTGCGTCGCACTAGGTATTCTGCTTTTTCCATCGGGGAACAATCATTTCTGGGTAATGACGACGGATCGAACTTATATATATATTCGGTCAATTTCGTTGAAACTACACGATTTTGACACCAAAAACGACGGAGAGAGAGAAATCGGCTAGAATTCATTTTCCACAGGTTCCCCCGGAGGCTGTTAAAACCTGTTCCTAGTGGTTATTCTAGCCACTCGAATGACATCTTCATCGATCTTAGCACGATGTATGCGATGCAGTCAGAGGAAACTCTGAAACTCTGCTAGATTTTGCCACGATATGGACAGCCACGATACGGACATTTCAGGCTTTAAAGTAGGCTCAAAATGTTCAGTGTTGACCGATCGATTTTTACGAATACAGGACACCTATTCATGGTGCGGCCCATCGGAAAAAATTTTTGTTAGGCACCAAGGTTGAACTGCGCTTGATAATTATTGAGCCACGATATGGACACTAGTTACTTTGCAGCAAAGGAATTGAAGCTCTTTCTCATATCATTCGGCACACGTTCAATCTACGGCTAGCGCAAGGGTCGGAGTTCGAACTTGAACCCTTCTGAATGGTAATGGAACCGGAATGGAGGGGCTTTCAGTCTCCCAAAATATTTGAGCAGCAGTACCGTGAGTGTCTCGGAGAAGTGAGCAAAACCCATGTCCAAAATCTCGATCCCAACCACACGCTCAGAAAAATTTCTAGATACTTGTTTCAGTAATAAATATACCATATTATGACCGGATGATGGTACTTCACAATGCCGAAACCGATCGTGTTACATTTTATATGAATGTCATGCACATGAAATGCGAGCATGAGGGTCATGCCACGATACGGAAATTTTGACTACTTACGACTGTATGGGGCGAACAAGAGATTCGTTCTCACTCTAAAAACTATTGTGCCACATCCTTTCCGATAGAACACACCATGGAAAAATAGCAGGCCAGGAGTATTATTCGATTTTTCGTCATTACCAGTTCCGAGCCAGCGCCAATCGTGCAATTTTAACGGAACCGACCATACACGCCCCAGAAATCCAAGTCTCCTTTCTACGCGAGGCTGCCTGCATTTCCCCAAAGCTGTGACGCACATGCTTGTGACGATGAGCTTACTGGAAGGAATACTTGGAGGCCTTTCGATTCAAGCGTTGACAGAATAAGTCTATTGCATCAATTCTCGTGTTTATGATATACAGCAAACTATCCTGCCGTTGTACATAAGACCCATGTATTTCCATTTTGGTGAAAATGAATTTTTGGTACTATTAGACGCGTGAGAAAAGACTGCTTTGAAACCGTGGTAAGTTTTTAATTAATGGCGGATACATTTTTCTGAAGAATCAGAATGCGATCAAGCGAAAATCTTGTGAATTGAGGAAGACACGGCCAAAACCGTTTAACATCGAGTTTCTCAGCTCGGACAAAATGGAGATACGTAATATATCTTGCGTAGGACGGCAGTATAGAAATTACCGATTTGAATTTATATTCCAGCTGATATTTCTTCGAAGATTTAAAGAGGGTTCTTCGCATCTCGTTATAAATGAGAAGCAATCACGGGGAAGTTCAAGTACAAAATAAATATTGATTGGTTTTAATAATGTTATTAATAAATAGAGCAGAACAGATCTTCAAGCTAGTCTTAAAACCGAATCGTCGATTTTATAGTACGGATATTTTGATGATGAATGCGATTTCGCGAGTAACGAAGTTTATACCCCAATCCAGAGACTTGCTTTATCTCTGATGCTCACTGCGCTCGACTTGGTCTTGTACACTCAAGTTCAACAACCTATAGAACTCCCCCGATCCAACCTCCTTCATCTATTTCACCGTTAGTGTTCCCTGTCCAGTATTTAGAATAGCATTTATCAACCTCTAAACGTGTATACGTAAGCTCGAAATGCTGTAACAATAGTCGAATCAGCAACGAGCTTGTACTGCTTATACAGCGTCAGACCGAGAAACGCGTCTGAATGTTCAATGAAATCTGAGCTGACGGCTGTGGAATTCAATTATTTAGAATTGTTGAGGGGGTTGTAGATAAACGGCATTAACACTCATCTCTGATCGAATTGATCTTGATTGAGTTAAGAAGATGTGACAATATTAATATAGTCATACGTCATCCCATTTATGAGCTTATCTCAGACCAAGATTTCTCACAAATTAGTGGATGAATTCAATTTTGAATCAACCTCATAGTTTGCCCGGATATGATCTATTTTTGATTCAAGAGATGGATTTTTTCCATTTTGTCATCCTTTTGCAGTTGAGATAAAAAAAAATAAAAAAAACGAGGTGCCATACTGTTTTACTATGTACTGCAATATGGTTTTGCATTCGTTCCCAATAGTAATGGAATTAGTTATTATCTCCACGTTCCAATTCATCATTTGCTGCAATCTCTGGTCGAACTCTCATACCAACCGTGATTCACACGAAAGAATTCGTTCGACACAACTCTGTCGACTATTCACTGCTTTCCTAAGTGAAAAACAGATGACTTATAAATGTATTGTTTGTTAATAGTTTACTTCTAACCAGAGATGGTCATGACTTGGCAAATCATTGACAAACTATTCACATAATCTATGTTCTTTCAGGCCCGAATTTACAGTCGAAACTAGATTCCAAATCCAGCGGATTAGAGCTTCAAAGTCACTTGAAAGTCACAAAAAAGTTACGTGTAAGTGACTTCAAAGCTCTAATCCGCTGGCTTTGGAATCTAACCTTGACTACGATTTCGGACCTAATTGCCAAGAAAATACCATTTTGGGTCTCATATTCGATTGGAGGTCGCAGACCACCCCCCCCCCCTGACCAGGCGAATGATTGCGGGAAGTTGAGGGCAGAATGTAGTTCACAAAAGCCGAAATTGGCTGCAATGATGTGAAAATTGCACTCGCGTGGTTTCTGTAGTCTCTGAGTTCGAACATGAGCAACGTTGTTACGCTCCCACCCTTGAAAGGGTGCCTCTACCCACATCCTAGTGAATGAGGTGGAGGGGGGGGGGCTGCAATCTACAGAGAATTGTTGAGAGAGCCTGGAGTATGTGCTGGAAGATGTCTCTGAATCTTTTGGTTGAATATCAGAGAAATTGCTGAGTTCTCGTCCTTGACAGCATGTACCTTGCTTGACGCCCAGACAATGTAGAAAGATTTTTTTGGGCTCGGGAATGACCGGAATTATTGTCTTTCAACATTCTAAACTGAAAAAAGTCCCAAAAACTTGCTGATTTGACATGGATTGTTCACTTTGAATCATATCGACGATTCAGTTGAGAATCAGAGAAAAGAAGAGAGAAAAGGGAACGGAAGGTATCTGTTTGGTTCGCGCGTGCCCTCTCTTCTTTTCTCCCTCTTTCGTGTCAGTAATGTAGGAGACCTATACAGATATGTACATAATACCTGATTTACAGAAGTTACATCGATTCCGAGATCCATCTATCTCACGCACCTCTTTCAGATATCGATGCAAAGATAGATGATTTCTAACCAATTCAGAGCTTTAATTCGAGTTCTGGCACGTTTGTCTGAAGGCGGTATTCTGCAAGCTGCAGCTCTTCAAGTCGCAGGTCAAATCGTATTCTTTCCGTGAATTGACGCAAGTTATATAGGAGATTCATTCGATTATAGAGCTAAGAGCAACTTTGAGAGTTGACGAGAATTTTTAGAGGTTCACGAGACATAAAAATTCAAGAATGTGAAAACAATCATAAAATTTGTGAATTTTTAATCTTGGAGACTGGAAATTGAGACTTTTGTTGGAAAAATTACGAAAAATAATAAAAATTAAAAGCGTTGACACAAAATTTCTGGTCCAGCACATGAAAATGAATGCCCAAGCATGTCCATGACTGAAAAAATGTATGAATATTCAAGCAATTTTGTGTGCTCTTCCAATTCAACTAGGAGCTTCACTTATTCTAGCTTCATCTGACTCTGTCTCGATTTTTAATCAAATACAGGAACTTTCGTCTTCTCAATCTCTGTGCATTCATAATCGCGCAAAGAAGACGCGAAGTTAATAAAGTAAAAAGAAAGAGCGTTCATGTTCGCGCCTTGCAAAACCTGTCGCACGAGTGTATCAGCTCTTTCCAATTTGACGCGTATTGCACTTCTTGGTGAACAAGATCGTTATCGAAAGCTCGCTTTTGTAGTGAAAAAGAAAAAACCAAGCGGAACAATTCTTCGCTGCGTCATCTCTGAGCCAAGTTGGCCATTGTTCCTGTCATTCACAAGCCTAGTGATGAAAACGAGAGACATTCTGGTCTAGTTGTACCACATTGTCATTTTTCAAATCTTGCACATTCGATTTTGGAGAAGATCCATCCGCATCGAGATCGTGGCACGCAATAATCCTCTTCTTGATTGATTGACGTTGATTTGATCCATCAGATGCAGGTAACTGCACGCAGTCGTTGCATCTGACAGAGGGCACGAAAGAGTGGTCGACTTGCTGAGCTTGGTCACCGTTTGACCAGAAAAAACTCATTCTATCGCCAATCTTTTTGCATGGAAACTGACACAAAGGGGACGCATATTCGGCTTGGGCTCAATTATCGAGCTGTCAGATGAAACCAGGATCCATTATTCAAATCAGCATTTCCATCAATACCCAGATCATCTTGATACCTGAAAGTCAACTCTATCTGAGGAGCCAAATCATCAGAAAGATGTGACTGCTGATTTTGATGAATGAAGCTATTCCAATCGGAATAATGGAATTTATCACATTTTTTCCTGAATCGAAAGATTCAATATTTTTTTTCGTTCTCGCATAATATCATGAATATGTATTGAACCGATGAGTTCTTGAGGTTTTTACCCTAACACTGCACATTCTATGCACCTGCAGGACATTACCAATTTCTACGATGGCGCCAAAGAAGGCGTTCCCATAGCAAAGGCCTCGTTGATATTTCCAAAGCGAGTGAGAGAATGGATAGGAATCTTCCTACGATGATGAGTAATCTGTACAATGTTTCAAGTAAAAGCCCAATTTTCCCTTTCGTCATCAAACTATACTGAATCGAGAAATGAGGAATGACTTGAACAACACCATGATATGACAATAATACCCCTCAACAACAAGACTTCTAATATGGTTCATAGATATAAATATCCGAGATATTGGGGAACTGATATTATTTTGATAAGAGGGACACTTGTAAAGCTTTGGTGACGGTGCTGATTAGAAAAAATTTGATGACAGAGGCAAAGAAAAAAGAAACTCTACAAGTTGAAACGCTGATAGTTCACAACCCTCCTCGGAGCTTACTTGAGTGGAAATTCACGAGCTGCTTCCTTGAAGAGGGACAATGATGGTAAGTGCCGGATTGAGGGAAGGAGAAAATACCACAAATGAGCGCATTGGACCTGAAAGGGTCTTGTTCCAGTGTTAAGTCTCATCCGTGGAATATCTATTTCTTGGTGCTCTGCATCTTAGGACAATCGGACTGGTACCTGGTGAACATTGCAACGAGGTAGCCAGGTTTCCTCATATTTAGGGCTTTCTATATGGTGATCGCTGCAAAGTACTTTCGCCGAAAATCAGTACGTAACCAGCTCAAGCGTTCTCTGAACGTGGTGATATACTCGTCTCTCCTATAAAAAAATCTATAAATCACAGATGAATAACTCGGTCTTTATACCCGAATCTGTCCTTCTTGAGTGTCGTCAAGGTATACAACCGCGCAGTAGTCCAGATGAGGTTGAACTAGAGTCTCGACTAGTCGGCGACGGAGTGTCTCCGTGGTACATGCCCTGATAAATCGCAAACTATAGAGGGCTCTGTTAAATTTGCTTCTGACTTGGTCAATATGCGGTTCCTACGTTAATTGACTATCTATAATGTAACACCGAGACTCACTACCGATTTAAAGATGCAAAATTACTACAAGGGTACCAAAGTTACCTTATCGCGTTCTAACTTTGATACAGTACGTCAAACGCTTAGAACTCCAGCCAGAAAAATCCAATCGGAGTTTACTGCCGGTCAATTGAAAGCTGAGATTGTAAGCTTTTGATTGGTTACAGATAGAAGTAGGATTGACTGGGGAATGTAATAGTTACGAGTAAAATGAGATGAAAAATGCGATAAGCGTACCAAAATTACCCCGGTTGACGGTACCAATGAGTAGTACAGAAATAGTAGAGATAGAGAAGTATACTATCAATAGTTTTCTCGAAGTTCAGTTATTTCCAATTCGCGCGTACAAGTTAACTTGGGAGTAGGCACGCCAAACAGACTAACGTAGTAGGCATGCGTCGGTTATTTCGATCGAAGTCGAGAGTTCTCATGAAAGCAAATGTATTTTGAAATTTCTTCAAAATTTTTTTTTATCGTCATAATAGGTTAAAACGGTTCGCCGACACGGAAATAACAGGAGATTGACAAGTAAATTAAGTTCAACTGGCCTGCAATCACCACTACATCATCAGACGTGGCAAACGCATGTAACCGCGTGCGATGAGGCCATTGCTCGGACAAGCGGGCAATGCGCCTCGTTGCCACTACTGCACCCTCGCAATTTTGGTGCAAAGTCTGGGCCCCTGCAAGAGTCATTGGTGCATTGTTGCTGGGTTTCATTTCTTCAATACACGACTCAATTAATCAACGCGAACCAACGAGCAAACCAACATTGCGTGCATGGACGAGGTCGATGCAGCTGGGGCATGGATGTGCGAGTCGGATTATCAGTTAGCACAATAGCTGCCTTCTCTTGGTAGTGGACCCAAAATGTAAATGCTTGGTCCACAAAGAGGATCTATCACCGATGGTAACTTTCAATGGGCAATGACATAATCTTTCCAGAGCAACCGTCGCATTTACACGACGGCTGTTATTCATTTTATCCTCTGGATCAATTTTTTTGAGAGAGGGAGAAAAGTGAAGGATGATTGCACGGCTACGGACTAAAGTGGCGAAATTTTATTTCAGTTTCTTGAATAACAGGGTTACTCTGGTTACTACTAGGGTCGGTGATTGTCTTTCGAGGGAATCCTATCGGAATCATATAAATAGACTATTCATTAACGTATTACACTGAGAAAAAAGTTTGGGTCGTACGGCCATGTGATTTGCCGCTCCAGCCAAACTACTATTGCTGTCACACCTTTATAACAGATTATAAGGGCCTGACAGCAATACCAGTTTTGTCGCCGTATCGAGCTATAAAAAGCATTCGATATCGCTATTAG
>JAPYYZ010001861.1:0-15724 GCA_030522705.1 Eretmocerus eremicus | reverse complement strand
CACCTCTGTCGAGTCAAAAATCCTACAAAAAGGCTCTCGTCCCTAAGATCCAGAGCCGAAAATACGCAGTGCACACTCCCCATTCTGATCCGGAGTTAATTGCCTGTATGATAAGAGACGTCGCACGCTCTCTCCCTACATCCAGAGCTGCGCGTCCGTTACAAGCCCAACCTCAGCAAGATGGGTGGAAGTAAAAAAGTTTTTTATGTCGCTCCACTTTATCGAAATATACTCTCAAAAACTCATTAATTGGTCAACGATTGAGTCGGATATTTGATTCACGCTGAGGATGCGCACGTGCTAATAATGATTGATTGCATACAAGATGCTTGTAACGTGTAAGGTATTCGTGAGATACATTAAAAGATTCAGACTCAATCCGGCCAAAATTTGTAGTCCTAGCAAGTCCAGTAGAGCCTCACAAGTGTTTTGAGTCTCCAATCCACATTCTGTCACGCACACCGACATAATCTACCGCGTCAACGGTGAATCATTCAATGGGCGGCATGCTCTTGAAATATGTGCAAGTATGCTCATCATTTCATTATCATCAACGTCTTTTCACGACTTGGAATTGCGCAGTGATGTGGACTTTGCAACGATTTTGATGAATGGAAGAGGCGTTGATTGAAATATTCTCTACGCGATCGTGTCATGGCAAAATATGCTTTGCACTTAAAATGCTCACATGAGTACAACCATATAATGAGCAGTAGGGCTCTATGAAAAGGAAATCCATTGGGATGACATCATGAATCAGCTGATGTGATAAGGTTATCAATACTTTCTCCAAGAGTAGAGAGAATTATGAAAAAATACAATTCTTGTCGATTCGGACGATGTTTACGTTGATAATTGGCTCATCAAATAGTAGGAAATTGAAAGAATCGAATTTGGTTTCAGGAATTTGCAGTGGGCTCGTGTAATAAGAAAGCATCGTCCTGAATCTTCGTGGGCGTATTTGACTCTGATATCTACTTTTCACTCACTCAACTTTGCCTCGTAATTGTGAGAAAACATTCCATTTGATCAGCGGTTGATCAATTCCTTCTTTTGAATTTTTTCCCCCACCACAATGGTAGTATCTCGACTGCTTTATTCACCTACGATTACTGCCTCACTCTAGTAGCTCTTTACAATACTTTGTGATACTTTTCAAATCTCTGCGAATTCCCATATCTTCTGTCGATTTCCGTCAAATTGTATCCATAGCTGAGCCGATGAAAATATTCAACCAATGAATTGCCATTCCGCGTGAAGTCCCTCTTATTGAGTTCTTCAGAGTTCTGGCATTTTTACGTGGATCTGCCTTTATTCACTCCGCATACAGTTCCATACCTGACAAAATTGTGCTGCTAATGATTCAGAACTCATATATTCCACTCGAGCATTCATAAAGAACTCCAACAAGCTCAATAATTTATCTAAAATCATCCACTCCCTTCTCCCTGTTCCTCGCACGCTATATTTGATGATCTTCTCGCCGAATCCCTCCAAACGGTGTCTGGGCAACCACGAGTTCGACAACGAGATATGTAGTCTGGTGCCCTTCGTCGAGTCTATACACTTCCCAGTGGTAGCGTTGAACCTCGCTCTGAGCGGAGAGCCCGATCTCCAGCACCCCAGCAAGCTGACAGCAAATTGATGTTTTGACCATCAGGAAGCTATTACAATTGCCGGGAGTCAGTTTTAAATCAAACGGATTAATGCTAATATAATGGCACTCTTGCATGAAGGAATAGAAGGAGGTTTCAAAGGACAAAGAGATTGGTATGATAGTTCAGTCCAACTTTTGGGATCTTTAATGCAAACATTTGTTCCGATACTAATATACAATTTAAGCATACTTCTATATAGAAGTTATTACATAATCATGGAAGTGGAAATTCTATGAGCATGTAACGCATTTCAGACTTCCACAAAATTTTCGAAAATTTGAGCACAGAATCATATTTTGGAGATGTTTTAAATCCAGTTGTTTGTACAGCTCTTGGTATTCTACACTCATCAAAAATAACAGTTCTAAATAGCCTCTACATGAATTTTCATAGACAAGTTTAAGGATAATTGTAAGAACTCGAGCCAAAAAATGAAGAAAGTATAGAGTACCAAACGCAGAAGTGACTTCTGAACATGAGTTGTAGACGCTATACATACTAGTTACAGTACCTTTCAAACTCCGCAATATAATTAATGAGCTCTATTCACTCGATCTCTTGATTCATTGAGAATTTTATATCGTCATTAGTTCTGAACGAATGGTAGAGTTCCTAAACACCAAGAACTCTATCTTCGAGCATCTTTGAAATCATTTATCTCTTCATTGTTTAGGGTCATCGTATGATACACTCAACCACATCTCGAATTTGAATTCAGCTCTCACATTGACGCTGTTTGATAGTATTGCGCGTATCGACCTCATCAAATTACTGAATCAATTCCTTTTTCTGATTCACTCTGAATTCTGGAATCCCAATACAGTGAATTCTGGAACAATTTTGTTTCACCTACCAATCTAGTTTTGATATTTTTTGAAAGTAAAGCTTTTCACTTTTGATGTGAATAGTTTGAGAAGATACACCAGGATACATTCCTAATCAAGCTGATACACACAAATATTTGAATATGTACATAATTACATCCAACAATTACGATATTTACCATATTATAATTACGTCCTATGTTTATAGTTACGTGTAACCTTAATATCACCGTTAGAGATGTTCTTCAAGGAGATGACTCTGTCTAGTTTCCAAATATTTTTTCACCAATGACTATTTTCCCCAGAGCCATATTTACATTTGAATGGATCAATCGTATTACAATCACGTGGGTCCCGTTACATGAGATCACGTTTAATATGACGATTAGTTCAATGTCATCGCGAACACTGGCACTATTACATTCATGCTATGTGAATAGGGTGATCATAACTGTACATATTAAGGATTTTTGAATAGATCAATGTCCGTATGGGTATTTTTTACAAAAAAAATCTGTTCAAAATCGAATGCACTCGAATACACAATATGAGCGTAATAATAATAACGATGTATGGATAATTAAATGATGATTACCAATCGCGCAACTCGAAGTTGAACTTTGAGCCCAACTTTGTTTGCAATCGTCAAAGTGTTCGAAATTTTTTCTTGAGATAGGGGATATCTTGATGTATAAAAGAGAAAATCACCCAATTATTCATAATCCATATAGACATTCTCATTCAGTTTCTATTCACATAATCACATGCAAGACAGTGAGACAGATGCGCCTGTTTTCATAAGGAAACTTCACATGCTAATGAACTGACATTTATATTCAAAGTATTTACAACAAGGAATGAGTCCACACAGCCTTTGCATCACATTTAGATGTCAAAAAGTTTAAGGCATCTGATCAGTCTTATAGTTAGGAACTTGGTTCATACCTTTGGTTTTTTGGATCATTTTTGAAATCTACACCTGCATAAGATTTGAAGCTGAGGAGCAAAAACTTCTCTTGGAGTTTTGGAGATCTACGAAAAACGTGTTTCTCAAACTGACCAAATTGATGATTTATACTATTCAATAAGTTGCAGAATCTACCAAAGGATGACTATTCAATAGAAAACGAGTTCTCTCAAGCAGGCAACTTACTGCTCAATAAGTAGTCATATTATATCTCTTGGAGACAGCTACTGAATTGAATTGAGAATTCGCCCACAGTTTCTATAAAGACCGGGTCAAGACAAAATGTTAATCAGTAGTTTAAACAAACGATTTGTTGATTCTCTTAAATATCAAAATCAATTACCATGTCCTGACTGTATTTCAGTTTTTGAGAACCTTCATTCCAAATTATCTCTCATTTCAATTGTCATGAAGAACACATTTTAAGCATTTTTGTGACGCCTTGATCTTTATGTACTACTCCTCATTTCACGCCATCGTTCAAGTCAATAATCCACAAATCCTTAAGATTGTAAGTAAGTCGGACAATCTATGTATGTACGAGTTTGATGCTAATGCTAATTTTGAGACACACTGAATACAATTGAAACATATATTCAAGCTTTCTTGATAGCTAGGTATCTTAGTCTTGCTTACTGCTAGTTTTTTTTAATGAAATATATGTCCCATGTAATAGTTCTGGTTGACACAATAATCTTAATCATGATTTGTACCCTAAGACGAAATATCAAATCTGCCTACTTTCATCAACATAACTGATGAATCAATTGGTATGACACAAGTAATCTCACCATTACCGATGACGTTGCGAAGAGTTTCGAAGGTTTTCAAGAAATTACAACAGATTAATAATTTGTCCCATGACATTACTAGAACATTGCCAAAGTGAAATGAACTCATGATTGACTGTTGAATCGCCAAACATTACCCATCAGTCATCACAGGTGCAATAAGAGTTTGATCTCAAATTATGTGAATGACTATGCAAGTAATGTGATGAAGAAATACTGAAATCACGCATCTCTTGGAGTCTAATTGGTTGATACTTGAGAATCGATCAAAACAATGCAAGGAAAGGGTAGAAATAACTAAACACTATTCACAAACTCTACATAGAAATGAATCAGTCCATGAGACAAAGGGAACATATGCCCTGAGGATTCACGCAGTTGTCATGACAAAAAGCTCCACATTGACGGCATATTATCATGGCTCCCTGCATTCTACATTCACAAGGAGATGGGGGATCACCTCCAACAATGATACTCGAGGTGTCTGCTTCTGCTCCACCATTGTCCCGAAAAATATTCCTTTTAGTTTTCAACGTGACTGCTTGATGAGAACTCTCACTAGCACTTGCTGGTCTACCTCGTACAATATGCACACCAACTCTCATACCTGCGACTTGAGGCGGCATTGGCGGCGCAGAAGATGCCCGAGGAGCTGCATCGTTGGCACTAGTTCTCTTCACAAGAATATACTGTCCAACGCCACCGGGGTTGTTACATGCTACCTGACTGATAGGATTGCTGTCGAGAAGCTCCTCAGAATTTGGCCGAGTCGTCGCAAAAACTTGCTTGAGCACAACACCTTGCGAACTACTCTGAGTGCTTGAACCACTCGAGTTGAGAGAGCAACTTTTGAGAGGTTTGTTATTCGCAGTTAGAGTGCGAAATCTGTTGCTGGAAAGTGATTTCTCACTCTTGATCAAACTTGGGGGGGGTTTCAAATGAGCTTTCAGCTGATCTCTGTTGGGAGAATTAGCTATCACAGCTTGACAAATTTGATAACTTCGCTCCAAATTCACCGCACCCGGCGGCTCCTTGGTCACGTTGCGGGATCTACCACTACTCTGGTCTCTATTGCCACTGCGTGATCTGTGCACTCCTTGAGATCCGGAGTTATGATTGACTTTTGGAGAAACGTTCATAAACATAGGATATGAAGTTTGATTTTGAGGCGAGACTGTTGTTATAACCTGTTGCGATGATGAAGGAAGAAGAGTCTGTTGTTGGAGTACTAGAGTGCTCTGAGTATGCATATTTTGTTGCTGTAAGGGATTTCCCGGCACCACCTTCAAAACTTGATTTTGGGATTGACTTTCAGGATCCATCCCTTCTTCAGACATATCTCTTTGATTTCCAGGGAAAGTCACGTCGTGAAGAGTACTGGTTGGATTATTCTGTGATTGTTGAGTTATACTGGTTGAACTTTGAATTTGAGCGCATAATGATGCAGTATTGGATATTGCATTCGATGAGCTATGCTCTATTGTTGTCTGGAAGTTCGTTTGTACAAAACGGATAGACTGCAGTTGAGGAAAAGTTATTATTGATGAGCTTGAAGATGTATGAACGTTCTTCATGAGACAAGATGTGACTGGAGCTTGAATACTCAGAGCCTCTGAACTCAAGTGTGTGCCTGGTAGCTGAACACAATTGATGGATTCAGGATTATCCTGAATTTCACTTATCAATTGTTCTTGCTCACCAGGAATCTTGTCATTGGCCAAAGTCTGAGGCTCTTCACATTCATGAAAGGTTGTAATTGTCACATTAGATGAATCCGGGTTGTCAAGAGCAGCAGATACAGCAGGCCAAGTAACTTGAAGGCCATCCTTGTCGTCGGTGACCGTGCTCTTTCTCGCATCAGCAGTCCAGTTACAATCTAACATTTCAGAACAGACATAGTTATTTGCTTCCTGGAATGCCTCATCTTGATTACTTGTATTCACGACTCCATCAATTTCTTGACCGCGGATGGTTTCGGTATCCACAGATGTTTCTGGAATTTTAGTATCATTAGAATTCACTTCCATGTTGTCTAGGATTGGATAAATCATTTCTTCAGTACAGCCGGAAATTTCCTCATAAGCATCTTGCATTTCTCCTCGAACTTCTAATTCGTGGATACGTTGTAAGGTTTCATTGTCAATTTCGATTACTTCCGAAATTTCGGTAGGAACGCTATCAGTCTCCTCTCGATCGAGTTCAACATTCTCTTGACTGCAAGAGCTTGGGTTTTGAAACAATTTATTCAACGTAGCATCCATGAAGGTATCTGAGACAACAACTGGTATCTTCTCTTGAATAATTTGCTGACTGAATAATTGTTCCTCATTTGCGTTCGTAACAATTATTGCTTTACAATTTCGGGCTTCCTCGTCAAGACACTTCACAGATACCTGGGTTTCAATATCCTCATCTTCCTCTCCATCTTCTTCGTCTTCCTCATCTTCCTCTTCATCCTCGTCTTCCTCTTCATCTTCGTCATCTTCCTCTTCATCTTCTTCATCCTCGTCTTCATCATCATTTTCGTATTCTTCTTCGTCATCTTCTAAGACTCTCGTTGTACCATTGAAGTCTGGCGACATACTCTGATCATTCAGAGGTCCAGAGGCCGTGTCAGTCAAATCATTGATTGCTGTGACTGGGATACTTCTATCTTCTTCGTCTATGGAATAATCATTGAGAGATTCTTGATGATTCGAAATGGGAATCGAATGAAGCTCAACCTGAGTTTGGGCATGCGATCGAGTGGATGCGTCACGGTATTTTTGTTCCTTATTAAGGCAGTGTAATCCAGACCTGAGTTTTGGTATCTCTCGTTTGTCGCCCCAAATGGGTTCGAAGTGTTTCAGTTTCCAAGGATCCAGTGTTTTCTTGTCTTTTTCAGCTTCTAATTTCAAACGCTGCTGATTTTCGGGAGTGAATTCACCCTCGGCCAAACGTTTGCGCCATTCTTGGCAAGCTCTGGCAAAGAATTCATTATTTAAACCCGATGTAGCTGCACCCTGTCTATCCACAGCGGGTAATAATTGGGCTAATTTCCTCTGATATAGAGGTGGTAAGCCTTGAAAAGTATGTCTATTCAAGAGAGCCCTCAGACTAGTGTTAGCTAATATACTTGCAGGAGACTCCAAATCTACCAAGCCTGCTTCTAGCTGTGCCGCCACCGATAATCTCTTAACGGAACGCCTTCGACTCGATTTGATACTGAATCCAGGCAAACTTGCAAGCACTTCCTTCATGGTTGCAGCTGTTTCTTCAACGACTATCTGACCCTGTTGGGAAATTATTTGCTCAGACAAAGACGAAGGGTCGGACGTTAACAAAGCCGGTAACGCATGAACTACTCTGGGTAACGACCGAGAATTTCCAGATGCAATAGTGGTGTTTTTTCTTCGTCGTTTCACTTGCTGCCTGAGAGCATGCTTCACGACTTTCCTGCTGTGAACCATACTGGAGTAGCTCAGGTTGACTTGATCATCACTACACTCGATTTTGGCCTCCATTGTGTAGATTGGATGCATCTCTCTAAAGGTCATGAAACTGAGAGATTACTTACATTAGTGATTTGGAAAATTGAGTTATGACGAGAGAACTCTCGTCATCTGAGGTCGGAACAATTGCTTCATTTGTGTTGGAAAATATCCATCGAAACATCATCAAAAAATATCAGTTGTTTTCAGGTTATGTTTGATTTGATAAACCTCTCCATAAAAGCAAAAAATCAAATGTTTGTTCGCATTAGTCTTTAGAATAATAAAATATACAGTTCCTGGACAGCAACCGAATTGTCAGCGTGATTTCGAAATGACAAAGACACGTAATCTCTTGTTATTTTATAACCTATTCCTTATTTTCTCCATTAATAGGCCTAATCAATCTTCAATAATCTTTCATCATATCTTCAAGATACTTTGGAAAAGTCTGAGAACAATCGTAAATATCGGGAACATTTTGAATCACGAATGAGAGACTGAAAATAGAATCATGCGAGAGGAAGAAGACATTCGAGAGTTTTTCATAATTTCAATTTCAATTTCATCATTTTGCATCCAATTTTTTCACGAGGAACATACTTTAGAACTCTAGCCATCAGAGATCTATTTCTCATTGAACAAAGCACGCGTTCGTGAGTGGAGTAGTTCGATACCCCGATTCAAAAACCATGGAAAGCGAGGAGTTTTTCAGTCCAATTTTTCCATGCGGCGTGCCTTATTGGGAATCAAGGAATACAATATTTCGGAGCAAGCATTCGTCGATTCTTGGTCTCAGCGGTAATCAATACCAAAAGTGTTCGTATCGCGAAACAATAAAGAAGATCGAGTCATGCAATGTTCAGATTTTGGGGAAAACTTCGTCATTGCGGCCAATGCTCCACTCAATGAAAACATTGAAAGCATCTTGGAAATTCTGTCTTGATGAGTTTTTTGTGGAAGGAATGAACTAAACTCTAGCCTCTCGGAATGGTTGTATCCGAATTTTGCAAGAATTTTTTTCGCGTAAAAAATCGTAATGTGGTTAGCTATCATAAAAGTCTCGCAAATACCAAAAATGAACGATTAGGTCTTGCGGTTTTGAGACAAGGCCATCTGAACTCCAGATGCATTTCTATGGTGAGTGTACCAGGGTGGACATCATTCTCCAAATTGTTTGCAAGACCTTCGACATTCGACAATTTGATCAAAATTGCATAATTCATTTCCAAATCATGAGTGTAGCAAGAATCCTGTTCACCTCATCCAACACTATCAATATTTGAGATAAATTATGCATTTTTTCGAGCGGTATAATTTGTCAGGCTATTGCTATGACGACATTTTGCTTGAGATTCCTCTAGACATGATTCATTATTTCTTTGGTAAAATGGCTGCTCTCATTTCGAATTTTTCATCTAGCAGAGTAATAGGGTACTGTCCATGGAAACTTGATCTCTTGCAAATAGGGCCATTAGGAGATATCAATTATACTGGACTGTGATATTTGATGAAGATAGACTAAATTTTCAAACTAATAATCTTTCATACATGAGTAAGATGAAAGCTTGACTGAAGTAATTGATTTTGCTTCTTTGGCAAGGCATATGTAGACTTCGTACTCCACATTTGATCCATCTCTCTGTTGATATAGATAAAACAAAATTGAACTCAACAGTGAGTTGGGTGTAATGTGCATTGACGAGCAAAAGGTATTCAGTGGGTATTAGCTACTTCACATGGTAGTCAACTTACATAATGCGAAATACTAACCAGACATATGCTAGACGTCGTCAATGTAGTAGAAGTCTAAGGATTATCAGGGTTTTGTCTTGTACACAACAGTTAGTGCAGGTGCGTTTTGCAATTAGCAACAGAAACGTCATCTGTCCTTTCAGTTTCAGGTATCATAAGCTTCATCATCTGCTCTAGTTGTGGATATCATTTGTAACATTTCAAAGTAGGAGTGTTATTCTATTTCCCACATCTCTCTTTGGCACAATTTCACAGGGTGAGATGACCTGAAAAAATTTTTCGAATTTGAAATGTCAAAGAAGTTATGTAGATATGAATTAATTCAATTGTCCCAGATCGCGGAGCTGATGTCAGAGTTCAGAGTAAACAGACATCTTTCCTCAGAGATCCAACCATACTCCACGTTACAGATCATTGGGGAAATGAAAAGAATTGATGTAGGCGGAGTTTCTTTAATCAAAAACTAACTCGCCTCTCTCGAGTCAGAAGTGTCTCAGGAGATGCAGAGTTATGCAGAGTGGACAGTAGTCTGTCCTCCTGAATCTCAGCCATCCCTTGCATATGCTGGAAGTAGAATACCATCAAATTGTGAAAGTACAGGTTTATACAGAAAGTTTGCTCGACATAATATGACTTCTAGATTATGAGGGAATCCTAATGTGTCTATACTCTCTGATAAATCTGCACCTCAACATCACAATGACAATAGCCCAAAAATTGAAAAGCTTCCAATCGTGACTTCGCCAACTTTCCTCCTCTGCAAATTGGATAGCTGAGCACATGCAAACCAGAAGATATTTTGTTCAAATGTATTGAGACAATATCCATGTACAGTGAGTAAATAGGATTGGTGATGTCTGGAAAATAGGTAAATTCTCCTGAAATTCTAAGAGTTATGCGCATTTGTTGCTACTACCTCGACATGTACCTCACAATCGGTCTTAGTAAAAGGAGAGCCATGCGATATCCAACAAGTATGCATATGCCAGTCTGTTTTCATGGTCTGTAAGAATGTATACAACCATTTCCGGATCTCTTATGACACTATCCGAATAACCAATCAAAGAATATCAAAAACTGCTGTTGAAGAGGTGAGTAAAATCTGCGGTAGGATAAGCTGATAGTACTGTAAAAAGATGGTAGACATTGGAGCCACCACGGCCTAGAGGATAAGGTCCTTGCCTTCAACGCAGAAGGCCAGGGTTCAATTCTTGGCTGGCACCAATGTGAATTTTCATAGGTGCCTTTTTGGTGGTTTCGGTGGTTCAGAACACACCTAAAACTGTAGGTCCCGCAAAATAACCTCAAAAAGAGGTTGAGATTACGTTATGTAAAAGAATAAATGAATAAAGAATGAAAAAAAAAAGATGGTAGTTCCATAGGGTGGGAGAAATGGATTGATTGAGATGATTTTGTACTCCACTCAGCTTGAATTTATGGGGATGCGCCATACTCTCAACCCTAATCCTGTGGGCAATTTCCAGAATAGGTAGCTCTCTCCATGCATACGGAGCGTAAATTTTTCAGATATTTCATAATACATCCCAAAATACTGGTCACAGATCATTAGAATCAACATGACTTTTGGATAATCAGGCTAGAGAAGCATCCCATCACAACCCTCCAACTCTGAGCCATGATATCATAATATAGATAATTTGATTGGTCAAGAATTTATTGATATGTTATTTTCGTATTCTGAATTTAATTTTGTTAAGAAATAGAGGTGAATAAGCTGGAGATGATTGTGTAAACTCTCTTAGCTTGAATTCTCATTGGCACAACATAATCAACCTGAACCTTGGTAGAATATTTGTCATGGATGATTCGTTTGTATCATGCAGCTTCAGGTAATCATTTGAAAGACAAAATCATCAAAATATGTATGAGAAGAATTAAATCTTTCAGATATTTACCTTTACTTTTCAGAGAACTCATCACAGAATATTTGAAATTAATTCTGTCCAGGATATAATTGGGTTAAGATTGAATGGAATGAGATGATCCTGAGAATGGTGTAGATACAATGTTTCTTGTTGGATAACATGAATCACAATGCATTCAGATCTCCCTAAACCTGAAAATTAATGGATAGTTAATAAGACTGCATGATGTTGAGCGAGTTGTGGGGGAGTAGTGATGCATTTGTCAATAGATGGGCACATCTGGGATGTACACGCTTCAATTTTACAACATCCCTCAAAGTTGTGCAGATTGTGATGGGGTCGGGATAAAGAAATACACAGAACATTCATCAAATGAAATCACGAATGTCATTTCACTCTCAATTTCTCGACGGCGACAGTAATCTTTTGATCCGTACACATCAGAATCGGGAGCATTAGAATAACATTGGAGGAACTTCCTAAACAGCAATTTGGCGTAAACATAGAACGACCATTCGAATTTTGACAGAATTACCTTGTAGAAGTACAGGCCTTAGCCATCAGGTCAGAGACACGGAAGGTACCCACAGGCATAGATAATTTTAGGTTTTCAACATCTACAGGACCAGTTGATCATTCTAAACCCAGCATAATGAATGGGGAAAGTTGAACAAATCAAAAAGGTACCTATCAGTTGGTCACGTGCCTCGACAATAGAAGTTGCAGGCGGACGGGCCAGTTACAGCTCCTGGTGCTTTCTGCACAACAGACGCATACACACAAAATAGGCACGTCAGATTGTGACGTGGGTACTGTGCAGAGCGCACACAACACTCTTTTGGAGCCACTCCAGCGTCGCAGCTGATCGTGGTACGTGAAGTGACGTTTGTTCTCGTTCCTCGAAGGAGATTCACGGTGATGATAGCCCCGGGTTACAGCTCGGGTGCGCACCCGTGCCGCAAGAATACGAGCTACTGCGGGCCACTGCAAGTCGCGAACTCTACTCCACACGAATCTCTTTTCCGTCGCCCTTGGGCTGCGTAGAGTTCAGGTGTACAGTCGGAGTAGCGGCAGCTTATCGTCACACTTTGCGATGCACGTCTTCCTAAAGGACAATGAGATACGTCTCGGTCACGCGGCTCTGCTGCGTAGGTATCTATTTTCAATGGGAATAGTGGGGAAAGGGACTTGCGTGCGATGAGGTGCCCTTATTGGGCCGAAATTGCTTTCGCTTGCATTCGAAACAGACTTCTCCACAAGGTCTGCAGGCTGCTGCAGGTCTAAGCAAATGTGAGATCGATATCTCATTTTTTGGTGGCAATAGCTCACACTTATGATAGACCTTGATTTGCTCTATTTGTATTCATAGTTAATTTGATTTGCTCAATCTGATATCTTGAGGTATCGATTATTGAAGATGCTGAATGTACGTCCTCAGCCTGCTATCTGTGATGCCCGTTGTGAAATGCCAGGTATAAGAAATCCTAGAAAAAAGGGTTTGATCCACCAAAAACTCCTTATATCGAATCCACGTTCAGAAAAACATCTACTCTCTCCATATTTCGTAAAAAATCAACAACCCTGCTCAAATCGGTCAAGCTGGTGCGCGTTCATTTTTGCATGCAGCAATGCAATCTCAATATGAAAGAACTGCTTCTATTCGTGAATTGAAAACCCCTTCTCTTTCGTTTTCAACTTTTTCTTATTGGTTTTTAGATTAATGGTCATATTGGTAATCAGCATTAAAATCCAGGTTATTGACCGACTTCAATGTGCCGTGAAGTACGGTTGTGAACGCAATTAGAGGCAGCATGTGATCTGGAATTTCGTGCTAACTATTATGAATGTGAGGTTTTCGGTCAAAACTATTACGAAGAAAATGAAAAAAGAGAATAAAGGATTTCTTTTATTCATGAATAGATGTTCCTTTAGATCAAAAGTACATTGCAGCGTGCAAAAAAGGACGCGCACCAGGTTGTGTTGATTATTTATACACTTTACTGCTCGAAAATTTTGAACAGGTGAACAAAGTAATAACCTGTCTGAAACAGCCATGTCTTAGAACCTGTGAGTTGAGGATATGAAGAAAATCATCGTAAGGAACAGAAGAAATCTTTGCAGGTTCTGATTACTTTTTGCAATTTTTTAGACCGTATTGGCATGCAGGTGGTGAGGTGAGGTTCTAAGAAATTTCGAAATTCCCCACCTTTATTGAATCACCTGTCACTTTTACGGAGGTGAAGATAGACTAGTTTTGAAAAAGAACATTTTAAAGAGCAGAAACAATCCGATGATTTTTTCACTTTATGTAACATCGAATGCGAGAGCTCTCAAATAGGAGAAATCGTGCTATTCATGAATTTTGTGCTAGATCTGGTAAAAAGTCACGGTTTCTCCTATTTTGGAAGCTCTTGCGTTCGCTTTCACGGAGAATGAGGAAATTATTGAAAAATAGCTGCACATAGCATCTTTCCACTCTCCAAGATGCTTTTTTCCAGAGTTAGTTCATCTTCATCCCGAAAAAAGTTACAGGTGATTCAATGCAAGAGAACACATTTTGAAATTCTTAAAAATTTCAAGAGATGCCAATACCGTCTGAAGAAATTGCAAAAAATTATCGAACCACAGAAGTAAAAAAGTAGCAAAGCGCCCAGACAATGGGCTGGCACCAGGGGTCTTTGTCAAGGAGCAGAGGGGTTTCAGACGGGTGTAGCGCGGTCGGACGGCGGATGAGAGAGGGAGAGAGAGAGGAGAGGGGGAGAGAGAGAGAGAGAGAGAGAGAGAGAGAGAGAGAGGGAGATAGATAGATCGATAGATGTCCTTTTATTTGCACCATGGCAAAAATTAAATCAGTCATTCAAGTACATGAATATACATATTACGTTGTCAAAATTATTTGGTCAAGGATCTAGTAAATATCACAGATGTGACAAATCATTTTACGTAACTAAAAATGAAAACAAAGGATAAAAAGATGAAAAGAAGTAAGTATAAAGGCTTAAATTATCACAGTTAAACAGTGACAGAAGGTCACTTGCAAATCGCATATCAAGAAAAGATGCCCTTACAGCCTGAAAAAATGTCCGGTGACCCCATCAATCTTCTGTAGAGGTTGTGTTAATAAGAACTCGCGTACTGCCTCTTTAAAACACAATATAGTCATTGTTTGCCGGATGCCAAGAGGGAGAAAGTTCCAAAACCGAGAGCATTGACTCTGGAAAGAGTTCATTCCATAGTCAACTCTCGTTTTCGGAACTTTGAGTTCCTGCCCCTTAACATCACCCCGCTGGGGGCGCTCAGATTGGTACCTGGGGAACATTACAGCTAGGTAGCCAGGCCAGGCTCTTTAATATGCACGATCTTGTACATTAAGAGGGCTGCAAGGTACATTCTCCAAGGATCAGTACGCAACCAAGCCAAACGCTCCCTGTACGGGGCAATGTGCTCGTCCCTCCTTACACCAAAAATGTATCTCACACACGCATTGCTCAGTCGTTGTATCCGTGCCGTCAGATCGTCGGTGGCGTCAAGGTACGCAACCGCACAATAGTCCAGATGAGGTTGGACTAAGGTCTTGACTAGTCGTTCTCTGAGAGTCTCAGTGGTGCAGGCCCTGATGAACCGCAAACTATTCAGGGCCCTGTTCACTTTCTTCATGATTTGATCAATATGCGGTTTCCATGTCAGTTCGCTGTCCAATGTCACACCGAGACTCACGACCGTGTCACTGAATGGGACGAATACCCCATCCTGTATCTGAACCCCTGGCAAGCCCATTTTTTGCAGGTCTCTTACGTTCCTTTCAGAACTGAAAAAGATTGCTTTGGTCTTGCCAGCGTTGAGATGCAGGCCGGAGCCCTTAGCCCACCCAGCAACGATTCGCCCTACTTCTCCTAGCCGAGCGATTCCCTCCTTGATTTTTTTCTTCTCAACTTGGAGATAGATTTGGAGGCCGTCCGCGTAAGAAAGATGGTTTACCGACTTCCCGTCCAGCAGTCTAGGCAAGTCGTTGACGTATAAGCCGAAAAGTAATGACCCGAGAACGGATCCCTGTGGAACACCCAGATTGGTTGTGAGCCAATCAGAACTACCATTTTTTGAGAAGACTTTTTGGGTGCGACCTTGTAAATATGATTTTATCCACAGGAGAGCCGATCTCGAGAATCCAAGGTCTTGGAGCTTACTTAACAGCTTGGATGGTGAAACTGTGTCAAACGCCTTGCTAAAGTCGAACAGTAGTAGCAGGGTGATCTTCTTCCTGTCAATTCCTACTGTGATGTCATCGGTCAACTTCAGAAGAGCTGTCTGGGTACTGTGGTGTTGCTTGAAACCAGTTTGGAAGCGATCAAGTAAATTTGTATTCCCAAAATACT
>JAPYYZ010001860.1:0-18321 GCA_030522705.1 Eretmocerus eremicus | reverse complement strand
ATCTACTCAAAGAAAATTCATCACAAATATCATCAGCAGTATATGATTCGGAGTTTGTCAATTATAATGTGAATGGTGAGTTTGCTTCAATTCTCATTGTTGCACGTACAGTTTCACATATGAGAATTTCGATCTAAATCTTTCATCAGTCACGTTCTACGAGATCAGAATGTTCAAAAGAATGTTCCTCGAAGAGTGCTCCATATATCCAGTGTCATCACCTTTGCCATTTAGAAAGCAGACAAAATGTTCTATTATAACGTCCGCGCCCAAATATTGCCCGAGTCTTTCATCGGGAGAGCGTTGTCCTGTATGGATGCCATGTGAAAAGATACTCTGCGAGAACTTGGAAGAAGCTACAACAGTTTGCTTGGACGTGAGTACTTCTTTAGATCCATTTCACATTACTATGATAAACATTGACTATCCACTTGAAAGATCAGGAATCATCTGGATCAAGGGAATACAAATACCACTTACCGTCAGATGAAATCAATGCACGGCACTGTGCTGACGAATCTTATCAAGTATTTACAAAATATTATTACTCCCAGCGATCGTTCCCCACGATTTGCGAACCTTGTAAATGCATGTGTCAAGTGAGGGACAAGCCTTATTATTACAGCACAGAGATGACAAGGGCAAACTCAACGGAAAATATGTGAGTCCATTAGTGATTCTTCTATCTACGGTATGGAAAGAAAATACATTTTGACCAGTCAATCAGTGAATTCACATCTGCGCGCTAATTTCCTAGTATTGTGTGTCACTTTTTCAAAATATCTCATAACCTTTTGATATCTTTGAAGCTGAAAAGTATACGACTATTAGAGACCGAATCACCTGACTCTTTTCAAATTGAAACTCGGAAGTGATTTTGGCGAGGATCTTTAAACGCCTACTGAAATCTATCCCCACACCATAAGATATTGGACAGTCGACTTCTCTCTTAAGGGAATGTCGGATACCGGCATTGTCGAATTTTCAAATCTTCCCACGAATTTTCGAAGTATTGCCAAGATTGATAGTAACGCTGATTCTAGATGACTTGGAGAATCGGCGTTACTTTGCAGATCTGCAATACCTCAAAAATTCGTCGAGAAATTTGCAAACTGGGGATTGTCAGTAAGCATGCAATTGGGACGGGACTCCGACATGCCCTTAAATCCCTTGTGCAGGGATTCCACGGAGACGAGATTACAAATTATCTACTGCAGCACATTTTCATTCACTTGAGATGGTCGGATGAGATAGATCGTGCTTTGAACTACCTGTATCGCCATATAACTGCATCAGTCCGTAACTGAATTGCAAGTCACGACTCAATTCTGTCCACTTTTGGATATTCAAACCTCAAACTCTCAATTAAGAGGCTTCCTTGGTTTTCTCTCTCAAATCTGTGCATGAGGAATAGAAATCACCCGTGATGTAACATTGAACAGTCTGATCATATGCAACAGGGTTGTGACCGGCATCAAATTGGAAGTAATAGGAGATACACTCTTTATACTACTCCAACAAGGTAAATTATGTCCTAACGGGAGAATAGATCCAAAAACAGTCGAATGGTTGACCCCAAAAATAGGAGAGCGAGGTGAGAATCAGTTTGGAAATAGAAAAGAGCGTTGTGAGATTCTGTAATAACTATGACTTTTGTCACATCCCAACGAATCAGAGGAGATATCGTTAGAAGAATTGAACTTGGTAGATCTGACCAGAGTGATAGTACCTTACACCGACGTCATAACAGGTCTGACCCTAAAGAAGAATTACGCGCAATCTCGACACAGGGTCCAATTATCTGCTTCGACTCACGTGTATGACTTCAAAAGTGGCATATTGAAAGCTGTTGGTGACTTATTCTCGTCTACGAGCGGAAGGTGGCGTACATTGGTGCCAGCATTTTGTATCTTTTACTCTATATTAAAAATAGACTCCGAATTCTTAACAGTTCTGAGGTGATCCAAGCTGATGTCGTCACGTCTTCTGATGCCGAATCAAATTCACTCATCCGTGACAAATTTGTGAACTTCACTGTGAGTGGAGGCGATAGCGGAGGGCGAACAACTCTGCCCCTGATCGATGGTCGAAAGCTGGTACCCGATATCCTCACTCCTCTCTCAGGCGCTGGACTATATCTGCGAAGGCATCCGAAAGGAGCTTTAGTTGGATTAGAGCTGCTGACATACAATGTAAAACTACTAATGTTTCATGATAGTGTTTGAATGTTGTCCAGTGAAGTATGATTTTGTGGATAAGAATACAATGTAGAAAGGACATTTTTTCAATTCTGAGGTCTTTCCTGGAAAATCTCACAGACTTATATAACGCATATTTGCTGCTACAGATGATAAGGTAACAAAATCGTCTACCCATCAACCATAAAAATTTCAGCTCATTCCATCAGAATTTTGAAAAGCATTTTGAACAGCGCCACAGCGTTTTAACCTCTTCCAATCCTAATCAACCACAAAGCAAAAGAAGAACCTCACCTGCCTCTTCTGACCACCAGATTGAGCCATCTGCATGTTATTAGCTACCGGGTACTCGCTCGCAGGGTATAAATTTTTTTCTCGTTTTGCAAAAATAAATCAGCAAGAAGAGTTTTGTAATTACATCGGTGAGCCTCAAACGATACTCCCGGGGGGTGAGCTAATTCAGAGATATAAAAAAGTCATTAATATAGCGAGTGCGTTTCGAGATGAGGCACGAAAGCAAGAGAGTGTGTGTGTGTGTGAGAGAGAGAGAGAGAGAGAGAGAGAGAGAGAGAGAGAGAGAGAAAATGACGACAGGCGCTCTCTGGAAAGAGTCGCACGCAAGAGGGTAAAAAGAGCTCAAAGTGCGAGAGCAAGATATAGAGACACATCGAGCCCGGGAGGGCTTTGGGCAGAAGAAATCATCCTCGGACGTGATATCGTGCTCGTGTGGGTGTCCGTAAGGGCCGCCCATGTCGATTCGCGCTCGCTGCGCCCGGAGTAACAATTTAATTACGGCGTGGTCGGCGGATACGTATGGCAGCCACCCACGATAAATTGAATTCGCCACGGTGGCTCTCCCGACTGGACGACCCCACGGCGCACCGAGCTGGGGATTCATAACGCTCGCAGCGCCCTCTAGCGTCGAACAGTAGTCACACCCGCGAGATGCCCTCTCTTGAGACTCTTTTAATCCAGCAGAGGTATGGAGTGAGGGAGGCTGATGGTGTGTATGAAAATCGGGCGTGGGCGAGGGGTTCGCGAAGCGATGTAATGGGAGAGAGAGCGAAAGATGCATGCGTTCTAATTAAGAAATTCGTCATCGTAGACATATTCACTCACGACTTCATCGAGAGAGGCCCTGAACTGGTTATTAAGACCTCTTACTTTGTCGGGCACAAAAAAAGGACTCATTTGCATACGAGGGAGTCTTTTTTCGCAGCACAGAGTGCACGCTAGTGTTGGGTGTATTATTGGACTGACCTTCCCACAGTTGGGTGTTGCTTGGGAGAGTCTAACGAGAGAGATTAAAAATTTTGCCTGGGCTCTTGTTTTGACGGTCTGTCTCGGCCTGCTTCAATTTTTTCAGCATCGTTCGCTACTTTTACACTGACTTGCAATGCGGAGACTCGTTTGCGGTATACGACTCAGTGTCTCATGAGGTAGTTATGCTGAGAAATAATTTGCAAGGAGAGGACTCGGAGCATGAAGGAACCGCCTTGATTCCATTTGCAGATCACCAAATACAGACATCACTTCCCAAAATTGATTTCGTGCGTGAGGGGAGCAGCAGGGGAAGGCCCTCTTGAGCATTTAGCTTCGAATCTACTTATTTTTAAGATTCAATAGAGTCTAAGTGGGGACGATGAGGTATATTATACCCATATTTTTCATAGGGGTACAGGCATCTCTCCGTATTTACGGTTTTGCTAACTCGCGATTTTTCATATGCGGCATCCCCTTCGTATTCGCGGTCGCCACATTGACTCATTCGCGATTCTTGAATGAACTGATCGTCACAACTCTGATTCGCCCTGGTCCCTAATCAATCAGTCATACTTTTACTATTATCAACATGAGAGCACATATTCCTATTCACCCAGCTCGTGAAAGTCTGTAAGCATGCTAGTGCAGCAAGATCGCCTCATGGATATGGTCAGCCATGACAATAGCTTATGATTTTCGCTCTCAGATTCGAATAATTCCGTTAGTGCGCTTCCCAAACCTGGTTTATATTCATATTCCTATGTGGTTTTTCTTTTAAGAATTAACTAGGGAGCTTTGAAAGTTTCAGACTGCATCGACAGCTAAAAATCTCACAAATATTTCAGTTTCTGGTCGTTCCATGGATCAAATCATGGAACTCGAACCATTGATCATTCGAAGTTTGCACTGTAAAGAATTTTCGGGAAAACTTCAACCAACTGGTTGAAGTTTTTATTTCAACTTCCGGTTGGACACAAAATTCAACCATTTGGTTGAAATTCAACCGACTGGTTGAAATTCGACCAGGTGGTTGAATTTTTGGTTGAAAGTCAACAAAATCATGACAGTCTATTTCGCTACTTGAAAGTCCTTCTTTTTCCTTCGATTTTTCGGCCGTTCCAAGTCCGGAGGCTCTTCTCCATGAATTGTATTTGTTAATTCTATTAACAAAGAGGATTCGTGTAAACAATAACATAATTTCTTACTTCTACATCTCGGCACCTCGTGCTCTTTCAAGCTTTATTCAGACGGTTACCTAACTGAAAAATGGAGAATATTGGTGTTCAATGAAATGTGATAATATATCACTCAATTTAAATCCTTGCGTTGATCCATTGAATAATTTTACCGTTTCCCAAGTCCAAAATAGATATTTCTGTTATCGTGGATAGGAAATTCCTACTTCACAAAGAACTTCCTGCCTCTACGTGAATCAGATTCAATTGCCAACCGATTTTCAATAAAAGCTTAAATGTTTTCGCAGGGAATCCGAGGTTCACAAGTTGCTTGATCTCTAATTATTAGCGGTGCTACAGGAAACGGAGGAAGTAGTTTTACCAGATTGATTTGAGAGAGAAATTTCCGCTCATAATCGAAAACTATACCGTAAAATAGGCAACTTTGTTGAATTAGCTCAGTAGAAGAGTATGTTCCCTACATGGAAGGGGTCGTGGACTCACGTCCCCCGCCCCCCCCCCCCTCACCCCGGTGATTTTTTTTTTATTTCTGGTCTATTCCTCACATAAAATGTTCAAAATAGCGGACGTAATGGAATTTTGTTAGGAACAACGACATTCGACGTATTCCGCCAAATTTCAAGGTGAGCTTTAAAATCTTTGGCAATTCAATCCGCCAGTGACGATGTGGAAATAGCTCGTATGATGAATAGAATCATCTCAATAATAGGAACTGAATACATGTGGAGTTGTTTCTTTTTCTGTTTAACCACCAGTCGGAATATAAATGAGCTTAGGTAAAGACACATGCCTTTGATAGAAGGACAATCAATATCATCAATCATCATCTAACCAATAACGAAAATACAACTAAGCACCCAATCACGCTACTCGCCTTTTAACGGAGACGCAAGCCCAATGGAAAGTGTCGGTTGGGCGGAATTCTCAACGCACGAGTGGCTCATTCAGCAGCATCCGGCCCACATTCATTGCATCCCCCTATACGTGTGGAATTTTCCCTCTGAAAAACGCCGCGCCCTCGAAAATGAGAAAGTGTAGCGAGGCAATGGCTCTTTTTTATAGGCATGGAAGCGAATACCTACAGGGTATACCCTACGCAAGAGCAGGTAACACATTCAGAAGCGATCGGAGCGCCAAAGCGCGCCAAAGGCTTCCATTCATTCATACGGAAGAGCTAACGTCTCAATGGAGCACACCTATAGCGTGAACGAGAGACTCACCCCCGCAATCAGATTCTCCCTTATTTACGTTATATGCATAGAGGGGTTAAGCCCTAATGTATAGAATTAGGTGAAACCCGTCCTCGTCTGCTGCAAACGATTCGAGGAAGACCAGGTTGCGTGCATATGAGTAAGCGTGAGAAATCTATATATTGAGATAAATGAGTTGTCAGCTTCTCTAGGGCTCTTATGTACTTTATGTATTTTGAGAGGATCGTGATTTCTGTGGGTTTGCTTTAGCGATGGGAGGGTCTCACGGTGGAAGAAGCTGAATCTGGTGATTTATTTTTTCTACGCGCCAGCGAGAAATTTGGCACTTTGTCACGAGTTCTCATGAGAAGGCAATGCGTGACGACAGAGGCTGATAGAGGACTTGGAGAAAACTGTTTAGTATTTTCCACACGCCTGAACATTGTTTGGGTAACTGGAACTATTTTCGAGACGACAATGCAAAGAGAACAAGAAGAACATATTTTATGCACAAGGGTGAAAAGGGGAAAACGATAAGCCCTAGAATCGATGGAGACAGATGAGGGAGAACAAGAGTGATCGAGGTGTTTGGAAATGGAAAGCAGAGGTGGAGGCCTAAAATCTTCCTCAAAATAAAGAAGAGCCGTGCATCCATCATTTTATTAGGTGAAACATTGTCATTGATTTTAGGTTGTTTGAATGATCACAGTCATCTCGTTCTTCTAGACAACGAACAAACCAACTTGAGATTTATGGCAGTTAAGAGTTGTTTGAGGAACATTGACTCGAAGTTGGGAGATTTTATTATTGTATGGATCAGCGTGAGATCGCGTTTTAGTTCCTCACAACACTGGGGTGGAATCTTCAATCACCTATTTGTACTACCAGGACCAAGTATACATATCAATTGGCATTTGAGTGGAATTTTTCTGTTCCTGTCATTCCTCATGACTCCAAAGATTACATTCAATTGCATCAACTGAATCCTCAAGATCTTTTAAAATATTCTTCATCTCGTTCCTCTTTTTTGTGCCCTGTAGTATCCCTATGACCTATAGTACCTATCTCGACACCTACTGTGCTCCCGATGATTCGATAAATGCACAGTATCGTAATATAACATCCATGAATTATGATGCACACACAGTTTTTCTTCCAACTGAGGAACTCCAATTCCAGGTATACCATGGAATCTACATTCTTAATGGATTTTATCAATCCTTACATGGAGTTGTCGAGCGTTTTTGATACAGGATGTCAATCAAACAAGAATATTAAGAATGATCCGAGCAAGTGCAGCCGAGGAGGTAATATTCAGGGTGGTGCCATATATCTTGATATTCTAGTATCCTAACTGTTTTGAGAACAATCTTCCTGGATAGCATGAGTTGAATAGCTACCTCCTACAGTCTTCTTATTCTTTTATTCCTCAGAGATGTATACAAGGTTTGATCAACAAATGCGATATAATATTGTTTTGGTCACAACATACGACATCGATCACTATTCGATAGACAAGTGTAGTTGGAGAACTCTGAAGGTAATCCTCGAGGTAATCGACATCACATAGGCCACATCTCATCAGCCCATAACATTCCATGAAAAAGCACGCATGATTTAAGGCCCACCTTTAGTATGTGTCTCGTGCTTGTGGGTCCAAGAAAAGTGAATAATCTTGCACTATGAATGCATCCAATTGATACACTAGTAAGAGCTCACATTCCTTGCAAATACCTACTCCCCGGCAAACGGAAAAACTTGCTTTCGACTATATTTCAGTCTTGACTTTTGTTAGATACATGAATTATTTCACAGGGCAGCAGAGCTGTCCTTCCTGCATATGAATACAATTGCCAAACACAATAGGTAACACAGCCTCGTCGTTTCGACCTACCGCAAAGCCTAGTACCGTTACACTTCCAGAGCTTTTCGCAATCGCATATGATGGTGTAAAACCATGTCGCATGAGATTATCCCTTGGCCACTCGTGACGATCTTGTGTTTCGTGGAAGCGAAACAAGTGAAGATTACTGCGTGGGTCAGGGTGTAAGTAATCGCGGGATGTGCATCTCACGCATGAGTGGACACGCATACGGCGGCGCTTCGGAAAAGCCCAGACATTCGACCGGATTACGCGAAATTCTCAACGTGTTTATGCAATATTTACGGATATTTTGTCGGATCTGCATCCCCGTCCCTTGCGACTTTGTTCGCTTCTCGGATTTTCAGGCGCTTTCGTTCCCTATGCGTCAGGGGATGCGGCTTTGCCGCGCTTGAAAACGGTTGTAACCGAGATCATGCGTGAGGTCTGAAGTGTTTGTGTGTGTGTGTGTCGGGGTACTTAGGTGTTGTTATGGGATATCCTCCTGAATCACTGAATAGATTCTAACGTACGTTGGAGATTCATCTATTTACGTTACAAGGTGTCTATTACCATACTCTCTAACTGTGAGTTTCCATGGCAAGAAAACGTGTAGTATAAATGAAACTACAGTAACGTCACGTTTCATCTTAATAGAGCATTGCGCTAATGTGACCAAAGCACAATCAAAGAAGTATTGTAAATCACACAAACAATAGTAAAATGATAATCATTAAACTGTTGCGAAGTAAGCTGGCTCTATATATGTGTTGGATTTCAATCACTCCTCTCTGTGACATGAAAGACATTTAGATGAACGTTTAGAGCATGAAGTGGAAGAAAGTGATTTGAGGATGAATTGATGATCAAACTCTTATTCAATTTCCAAGTCTTCCTCCAAAAATATGATCAGCTTTGTCTGTTTCGGAACTAGAATTTTGAACAAGCTTTTCTGCATTTGATGTAGGAGAAGAGTCACGAATATTATTTGTAGATAGTTCTAAATTCAGTATTGAACCAGATTTTGAGCTACTCTTGATGAGTATAAGGAGAGTACATCTGAGACTCCATTTTTACGGCAAGCTATAAATTCCTTGACAAATCCCAAATTTTTGTCCAGAACCAAATTTTTTCAAACGGATCGACTCAGAACAGTAACTTTCCTTTGTGAATAAAATTTACCAGTAAAATATTCAATAATGGCCAAAATTATTGGTTCTACTGAAGCCCAGATTCATCTCGCAATAAGAACACAGAAATCATCAGAGCATGCAATGTCATTAACATAATCATAATCTCTGTAATTCACCGGACTTGCATGGCCGAGTTTTCCTACCTCTCTCAACTGCAATTGAAAATGGTACCAATTCGAGCTTGGGACGCCCTGCCCAGACCCCATCCAGTGATGCGTGCAGGTCTGCGCTGTGTAATTAGTGGTCAGGAAGCCATAATACGCGAAGGCAAGGCTCACACATTCGTCCACGGGCTTTTAATAAGCACCTATACGAGAAGCGAGAGAGAATGAGCGAGAGCTGTGGTACCTGCCCCGCGGAGACAAAACACAGATTAAGCAATTACTCCCCATTACGGAGCTATTCGGTTCCATACAAGCTTGGTGTATATAGTCCCCGCCATTTTGAACGCTGCAGGTGGGTGCAACGTTCACTTCCATTATATGTGCGCATCGCACTTGGGCCAGATTAGATGCTGCTAGGACGGCGGCGCTTGATTAAGAGATGCGCTAGCAGGATGTCTCAAGCCGGTTTCATCCTTTTCAATAGTGTGCAGCACTGTGGCCAAGACCCTCCTCCGGCAAGTGTGTCTGGAGCACAAGTGCGGTATGGCATCTGCATCCTTTGCACTAATGTTCGCGGTTGGTTCCATTGTCCGTACCTGAAAGGATCTGGCTAGACAATCAGTATTGTTCGGCACAGAAGCCTACCAGGACTTTTCCAGCTTGATGCTTCGTGATTTTACTACTTCCTGGATGGAGTTGCTTCCCTGGCGTCAATGCACTTTTCCTGGGAAGCTTCTTCAAGGTCGATTAGAGTACCTCAATGAATTTATAAGGAAAGCGCCATCCGCTCATCTTTCTTTGGTACTATTCACATTCACATCAGCTATAGTTGGAATTGATCATGTTGTTACATACACCAATACAATTCTCTCAAAGTATGCACGTTCGTTTCTGTCTCCTGATCAATTTGACCGTTACGAAAGTCGTTATTTATTGAAGGTTTTTGTGGTGCCAGCACCAATAGAAATGTGCTCGGAAATGTCAGACTAAACTGTATACACGCACTGCTGAAAGCTGGACCATTGGAAATTCAAGGGTGGAAATCTCGGTGCGAATAAGGTTCCTTAGCGGTAATAGATTTACATCAAAAAGTTAGAAAATTAGATACTCTGAAAATTTTGCCCCGAGATAAATAAGAGTCGGACTAAAAATTCACCGGAATTTACTTGACAAAATCATTTGGGGATATGCGAGCTAGCTGAGGAACTGTAGTCCGTGCTTTCCTGATTTTCAAAAAAACAAAGGCATGTTAAAACTCTACTTCACCGACACCAAAAACAAATTTAATTAAGGTGGTTCACGCGGTAAGAGAGACAGATAGCAGAACGTAAGAGAGACAGAGGCCAAAAAGTATTTTGAAAACTGAATATCTCTTGAATGAGACCACCAATCTTGATGAAAGTTGTCACGAATGCTCTCAAGACCATAAACTTCAGGGATAATTCATTCTTCAAATTTTTACTCGGTCTATTTACTGATGTGATTTTTGTAAAATGAGATATCTCGAAAACCAGGTTCATGATCTTCGCACAATTTCACAGAGATTCTCCTACAATGACCTATCGCTACGTATTTTTTCAGATTTTTCTATTGTTATGTTTTTGTGATATTTAAGGCGAAGAATGAAATCCCCATCTTACTCGTGTAAACCACCAAAACTTGTAGGGTTAATATCTCGGAATCTAGGTTCAAGACCCTCCTGAAATTTTGATATGTTCTTCAAACCAATAAAACCTTTCAGTATGCAAAATTCCAGCGATTTCTATTGTTAGGAAAAATACCGCCTAAACCACCTTAAGGTAGTATTTTCGATACTGGACGAGTCAAGCGTAGGTCGACCGCCGATATAGGTATAGTGAATGTACACAGCAGACGTCAGGCTAACCCCGTAACTGCAGAAAAGAGCAACATAACTGCTTGTATCTTTTTTTATAGGCTCTGAATCATGGAACTGCTTGTTTCTAACCAACATCGTTCATAACTTCTCTTCCAGGCTCTGAAAGCTCACGAAACTTCAACTGAAGTTGTTTGACGTCCAAATCGATCAGGATGCCGAGTTTCGTATTCTTCTGAACGTCAATTCGAGTACCGACAGTACTACCTTGAAACAAAACTATTGAATATTTTGAAGCGGTTACTTTTTGCTCTAGACGCACCTGCGTATTGGTGAGGTTTATCATGGTGTAAAATTTCGGAGTCGTTTATATTAATCTATTCAAATAGTTTATTTGAAGGCTACAATTAACCATTCACCGCAGCAAAGCTCTACTTTACCGACATCGACCATAAATTTATGTAAAATAAAACCATTCTATATTTCATAAAAGCAGCTTCACACGCACCTCCATATCAGCGAGATGTATCATTGTGCAAAGTCTCGCAGTTATCCATGGTCATCCTCAGATGTGGTTTGCTTAGTAGCCACAAATAACCATAGAGCCACAAATAAACGCAAACCATTGGAAGAGATCACCACGGATTACTCTGAAAGTTTACACAGTGATATATCTTACTAATAAGCACGTGCGCGTGGAGCGTATTTTTCGAAATATTAAGTGGTTTTAGTTTAATGCAAGTAAAGTAGAGCTTTTACATGTCCTTGAGAGCAGGTCGGAGCAACAGGAAGATTAGGGCCTCAATTAAAAAAAGGGGCTCGACGGTTTCACAGTTTGTGAATCAAGAAAAAAATGTGTCGTCTCCGGTCCCGATCTGACGCGGAATGAGCTCGCAATCTTGTCACTATGAATTGATGTATAAGACTCGAACGCACATTTCAAAGTGCCAATGCTGTGATTCGTAGAGTCAAGATTGCGAGCTCATTTCGCATCTGATCGGAAACGGAGACAACACAATTTGTTCCTTGGGTTATGGACTGTGAAACTGTCGAGGCACTTTTTCGAAATACGCCTCTAATTTTTCGCAAAATACCATCAAAGTTGAATTTGTGTACGCGGTGACCGCCATCCGAACTATTTGTTCCGACCCACAAACTATTGGAAGAGATCACTATGGATCACTCCGAAAAATTTCCATAGTGGTACATCTCATCAATACGCAGGTGCGTCTGGATCTACTTTTTTAAAATATGTTATACATAGTTTCAATTCAAATAAATTCAAAGTTAAAATCGGTAAAGTAGAGATTTGACATAAACTTCTCGTAATTGTTTGGAGTTTGTTATCTATCACTTATTTGAAAGCTTGAGCTCATCGAATATTCTCTGGACAAAATCCCACACTTCGATCTAAATTATCTACTGCCAATCTTAGCCGACTATCCCTCTCGCATTGCTCTACTTTTTCATCTGCCTAACGATTTTTTAAATCATTTTTTATTTTGATCGAGCAAGGGCTAAGATAAAATCCGCCTAAGGACTTAACCGATCTCGAGACCGATTTTCAGCCTGCATATCCGGTGGCTCATCTTGAATGTTGTAGAAGTATTCGGGTGAGAATCAAGGTACGTTAATAATCTGGCTACTGGAACGCATTCATCTCTTTTTTTTATCCTGAATTTCGCTCCCTCTTACCACCCTCCTCTTTTTTCTCATACCCTCATCTCATGTAACCAGTACGGTAGCTCCTTTTTAGTCGATTGAACGACCGTGAATTCTGTTATTAGCGAAAAGACCCCTCGTCTTCATTATGCAGGTATTATATCCTTTGATCGATCAATTCAGAGTGGGGCGTAATTGCTTTTGGTCTCGTAATCAATTTTCTCGTTCTTTTCTTATGTAGAATCTGAAGATCAGTGAGCACCAAGCTTCTCTGATGTCCAAAATGAAGCCAGCCTCATTGTCTTGAATATTCACCCGGATACATTATATACGGTATGTTCTTCATTTTTGTCTACCTTCACATATTTTTTGCACTGTTTTCGGCCAACTCTGATCTGGTACATAGCTTGATAACAGGCTACCTTACATTTTTAATGATCTCAGTCTTACGAATGTGTATTGTATTTCATGTAAGATCAAAAACATTCCAAAACATAAAATCAGGAGAAACTATTTAAAAACTTGTGGTGTAGCAAAAACACACCGGAGTTCCAGTCATAGATTAAAGCTATTGAAAAGCATCTGTAAGAGTATCCGAATATTTTGATAAACGGTAAATTAAATCATCGAGAAGGATGAGAGAGCAAGAGAACCTTGTAAGTTTGTAATTCTGGAAAAGACTTCAAGAATCTTTGACAATCAGGAAATTATTGATGAACCGATACTGTGAAACTGATTGGGGCTCCAATTTTAACTCAGGCTAAAAGTTTATCATCAGAACTACTCTTCAAAAAGGTACTGCACAAGAAGAAGAGAATTCGAATGCTGAAAATTTTAACACTTTTGACTGACAAGGAGAGCACCAGGGTTGCGGATCACAGATCTCGACCAAACTTTGAGAATTTTCTGGTTTTGGTGCCAAATGAAGAAACCTTGAAGGGTTTGGTCCAATATGCCTCTTGTCCGGAGTTACAACCAGATACATCAGCATTGCCCATATAGGCCTATGTATAAGAATCATCATTGGATCAAACCATTGGATCAAGCCCTTCAAGGTTTCTTTATTTCTCACCAAAACAAGAATATTCCAAAAGTTCGGTCCAAATCTGTGATCCGCTTTCCTGGTGCTCTGCTTGTGAGTGATTCAGCTTTTTTTATAAAAATGGTATTTTCCCACCAAAATAGTTTCGATAGCACTTTTCCTCGCTTTTTCCAATCTTCCATTCTTTGAATACTTGCAAGCATGCTTATTAAAGATTTGGGGATGGTTCCGTTGGGTATTTCCAATTCTGTATAGTCTTACTCAAATTTGGAGACTCTTGCATCTCGAGGCCAAGACCTCCGGATGACCAATCTTCACCAAGATTTTTTTACAGACCCGTGTCACCTAGTATTTAAAGAATCTAGAGTATCTCTGTCCAATGGGCACTCTGTTCCAAGATACAGCTGTACACCAGCTGTATGGCCAATGCTAACGTTTCTGTCTGTATCGTCTGTATCTTCGGACAGGAGGCCCATTTGACAGAGATGCTCTAGATTCTTCATATACTAGGTGATACTCTTTCCCTTTGGTTCTTGCGCTGTTGGCTACTTTTAAATTTCCAAAAAATTTCCGAAATTTTTCAAATGATTTCGTTCCAAATGATCACCCATTGATACCATACTTTAGCGAGCAGATCAGCAACCGATTCCTACAGAATGGAGCTGTTGATCTAAACATGCTCAAGTTGAGAGCCACGATCAAATCCATCCGAATCGCATTAAAATTTGCCTCCCGGCCCGCGAAAATCTCGTAACAGGGTATCGAGTTCGCAATTCCCCGTAGAGCAGAGCCACCGGGAAAATCCTTCTCCGAATACATTAACGTCGGCCCAGCCGAAAAGCCAGCATCTGGCCACGTCGTAAGGCCTCGCAACCGCACGGCATAAATTAGCCGTGTGATGGAAATAGCCCCCGGGAGCAGTTTTCCATACTACAGGCCGCTACTATGCCGAGTGCACCCGTGCGGGCCTCTCTTGATGCTTCTGGCGGCACCTCCAGGAACTGCACAGGGTCGTCAGTCGCCGCGGGCGGGTAAAATCCGAGTGTTTCGCATTGTCAGTGTCCCAACCAAGATTCTACATGGGGCCACTCCGAGGGGCGCGCGTGCGCTGTCGCTTTGTTCGTAATCCGCGCTACTTCCTTCCGGCACGTGGGCCAGTTCCTCGCCCCCCCCCTCCCCTCTGGATAATAACGCCGTTGGGCCATGAGGAAGCGCCGCGCAATCTATATCCTCCTACACGTGTGACTCTCGATGCCTCGTACAGCACTGCCTACGCACGTTTTTTTTTTTTTCGTTCTCCTCCTCTTTTTTTTCTATACAGAGAAATACGCGCGTTTTCCGCTCGTGCTTTTGCTATGTATGGACCCATGATGGGAAGCAGGATGTTTTGGTAGCGGCACGCGCGCGCACATTTTGAGCGGCGACCTCGAGGATCTTGCCCGGGGGGCGTTTTTCCCTCAAAGCGCAGAGTTTTTTACGACGCGATCGCGATCGTTGGATTCGTTTCCAGAGCAGTTCCAGTGGCTGTAATTCGGGGGAGATTAAACGCTCTTTTGGCATGGTTATTCCATTGAGTGATGCATCGTGGGATCCGAGCGATCCGAAGGGCTCGGGTTCGTGTTTATTTTGTAAACAAACCTCGGTTGCGTCATTTACAGGTCGTATTCTGTGTTTCTTGGAAGAGTTGTTGAGTCTGGGTGGTTTACTGCTCGGTCCGTTGACGATCAAATGACAGGTCAGCATCATGCCACCAAATTTTGCACCTGGCATAGATGTGGTCGATGTGTGTCGTTGTGTGTTGTATTTGGCTGGATTCAATTGAGATGTATGGTGTTTTTGTCGTCTGTTAATCTAGAAATTCTATCCGAAACAAATACACTGGGTGATTCACACCCCAGGCTAACTTAGATGATCAGTTGAAAGCTCCGTTAAGCTTCGACTAAATGAGAAACCGGCTACGGGAGGAGATTTGTCGTCTCTTCGGACGTAGCACTATACTCTACGTTTGCATAGGTTTCGATAGGTTTGCCCGCTCGGAGGGACCAAGTGCCGATGGGGTCGTACATACCCCACGTACATTCAACGTTGCAAAATCAATTCAACCTTCCATCCATTATTGGGAATTTTTTCATCTACTATTACACCATCCTTTAAGTAAAAGCCATCGAAAATGTCAGAAAAAGAAAGTTAAAAATTGAAGGTCTTAAGAATTTTTCGATACTGTTCGGAAAAGTTGACATTACGCACGGGTCATCAATACCTATATAGCACTCTAACCTAAAAATCGCAACTTTGGACATGATTTTTAGGTATTCGTGCTATAAAATATTGTATGAGACCGCGTGCGGAGGGGTAGTTTTGGTACGTTGTTTGTGACACGAGCGAAGCGAGTGTTACAAGCCCTTCGTACCAAAACTACCCGTCCACGTGCGGTGTCATAAAATACTATTTCCGCACAGTATATCAAAATATAGAATTCGATACTTGCGCGGAACGGTTTCGGCTCTTTTGTGATAATTTAGATCCTCGCCTTCGGCTCGGGCCTAAAACAATCACACGGGATGGGGAAACCAATAACTCTGCTCGTATCGACCTCGTATGGAAAAATATTATTCCAATGAGAAAAGTAGATTTCTGCCGAAAATCCCCATTAAAAAATTTTGTCAAAGTTCATTTTCTCATCCTCCGGGCTATCATAGTCTTTAGAATCATGAATCTCATTGGGTAATCGAGAGAAGGCTCGAAAAAAAGAATTGTTCAAGGTTCGTCCCGATATTCCACTCGGTTCACAAGAAATAAAAAATTTTGTTCTCAGGGTGATTCAAACCCCATGCATGTGTATTCTTCGGTACCATTTCGAGAGAATTCCATGCGGCCAACCTAGTCAATGCACCACTATTCGAGCCACTATTCTTACTCATTCCACAACAAAAAATCATTTTAGTTCAATCCAGACACTGAACGCTTCTCTCTGAAGAATTTCCGACAACGCGAGCTTCGTTACATCGAAAAATTTGTTATCTGTCGCCAGAAAAATGGAAAAGGACGAAGATTAGTAGGTGTCGGCCCGCTTATCGTGGCACACAGTCTCGTGCGCCGCCGACATTGTCAATCATAATATTGAGAAAAGAAAATATTGAATTCAACGGCTTAATTCGGTCTCCTCCACAGCGCAATTAGCCAAAACTGGTTAAGAGACACTTTTCAAACAACTAACCTATATTCGTGTTTCTAGCAGCTTCAAATCATAATATAAATTCATTCTTCCAAAAATCTTGGTCACTCATTCTTTCGATTTAGCAAGTTTCCCATTGTCACTAACGGAAAAATTTTGACTCTCTTTGTACTGAATATTAATTCGAGCTTCAACACAAATCTCACTCAAAGCTCTGACTTAAAAGTCACTCTCATGCAGTCAAGATTGAGTCCAACAGGTTCAAATGCCTACCCAGTTAAATTCCAACCGTCCTACTCAAAGACTGTATCTCTCGACAAGCTTTCCCAAGAAGCGTTGAATGATTCTCGAGTCATAGCTGACAGCTGCGTTCATCCTCACATCCAAAAGCATTCAACGACAGCCATCCCGAGCTCCAAGGTGCGCCGATCTCGGTGCCGATCCTCAAAACGATCGCAACCACCCAAGTATCAGCTTCGACATCGCTTTGCATGATTCCCTCGTTATTTCGTTGGCTTCGGAAAATCATCTCTCGCTCAGCCTCCAATTCACGCGTCACATAATTTTTCTCCTTCCCATATTCATCGCCACCCGTTTTGTCGGGTGTCACATATCCCAGAAACAGCGCCCATCCTCTCCCACGCGCGCGCGCTTCGACGACGACGAAAACGAGCCGAGCGGCGCCACGCGCTGCCATTCAAGCGAGAGAAGACGAAGGCGGGACTCGCCAGGAAGCTGCTCGCCTCGCGCTTTCGATTGAGAGGAGAAAACGCCTTCCGCGAACGAGGGCGCTGAAGCGTGCTTGCTCCGCTCGATACTACACCGCTGCATTTTAAAATCCTCGTGGGGCAAGCCTCTTCTTCTTCTGCACGCGACTCGGACACAAGAGACAATTGAGTCCCTTTTTCTTCCGCATATACGGGATCGTCGTGTCATCGGTCGGCGTATACGAACGTACTATGAGATGACGCCCGTGGCGAAGACGCCGCCGACGCTGGACGACCTACCGCCTCTTCACCGCAGCAGCTGACGAGCGGTTTTACCCCGGAGTTCATTGTGAGAGCTTTTGGGACCGCGTCCGCCTATAGTCGTAACGAGGCGTCCCTTACACTTTATGTGTCTAGGTAGACTATGGTATATGTAGATTCGGGGCCCTCCCGGGGTTGCTTTGCACCTTTGCTTGGGGGCCCGCGATGTTTTGGGGACATTGTTTTGCTCGGCTTTTTCTCGAGAAGCATCAGGTACGGACACGATAACGAGCTGCGGGAGCGAGCTTTCTCTGGCTTCGCGAAAAAGCGCGGAAAACATTGGGGTGAATGTGTTTTTGGAAAAGCTTCTGAGAAACGAGCGCTCTGTGGAAAGCGAGAGAAACTCGAGCTTGAGATCGCGTTTTCTTGATCGCATTGTTATTTTCGGACTCGAGGGAGTAGGCGTGTCGAGATATTTGATGTGGCGGACGAGAGAGGATGAGGAGGATGCAGCTCTGATCGAGGAAAGATTATGGTTATGGTTTTCTGAGCTTCAAGTGGAATTCGGAATCTGCCGATTCAGCATTGATTTGTGGCCTCTTGGTTGAAAGAAATGTTGTATTTCATGTCTAAGA
>JAPYYZ010001859.1:0-14220 GCA_030522705.1 Eretmocerus eremicus | reverse complement strand
GGGCTTTTTATTTTTCCGAGAATTGAAATAGGGCTTTTTTGCTCTTGAGCGTCAATGTGTAAACTTGCATGAGACAACAAAAAGAAGGTTTGATGGTGACCTCAGACTCAGGCCGCACTCTCTCGCAAGCTGGTCGAATCGGGGTCAGTTTGATTTTGCCAATGGGCAACCGTATTCATGACCTCAAGTGCTAAAAACCCGGATAGTTTTGCACTCGAATACGTTTTCTTAGCCATTGATTAATTTTTTTCAAAAAATTTTCTGCGTGTATAGCCCGACTAGCTATTGCCATTCCGAGCAAAGAGCAATTCATCAATTCGTTTAACCCTTCAAGGCTCTCAATGAGCGGATCGTCTTCTTTGCGAATGCATCGAGAGCACAAAATCAGCAATGTAAGGATCTTCAGCTCAGGTATGTGGCTTACCGAGAGGCAGCTCGGCTCGCTCGTATAACGTTATATGGACGAGGTTCACTGTCGCGAAAACAGCGTGTCATTATCGTTGATTAATTCCCCGCGGCGGACCTCGGCGAAGAACAAAAAAAAAGACGCGAAATCGCAATGCACACGCAAGATGAGTCACACGCCGCGATACTCGCGGCAAGATAAGTCGCTAATAAGCCGGCCAATCAGAGCCCGATGTATTATGCGCGCGTCTCCTTCTTGTTCATAGTCTGATGCAGTATTTGCGCGCTCGGTGCATTTTGCAATGTATGTATACATCGCGTGCGATTGTCAGAATTTCTTCTACTGTCCGCTACTGCTTTTTGCATAACCACGTGGATACGAATTGCTCCGCGTAATCTCTCCCTCTTTCTCTTACGTTGTACATGGTAAGACACAGGTGCGCTTGGAATGCTATTCTTCATTTGGATGTGGTACCGCTAAGAGCTGAGACTGGAATGAACTTTAAATCGATTTGAGGATGAATGATAGTTTGCATACGTCATAATCAGTTATAAAAGTGAGATGTGACTAAGATAAAGAAATGGACGTGAAGAGATATCTTTTCATTATAATTAATCAATGGAGCGTAAAAAGTTAACCTGTGACGAGGTTACTTGGATTCTCTGGTGTTAATTTGAACAGAAAGCTTAGAATTGGCCAGAATGAGTCCGAAAAATAATTAGTCAGAATGAAGTAACGAGCAGATGGACGAAGGAAGGTGTGCTTTGAGGAAATTTTTCCAATATTTTGATTGTAAATTTAATATGAAGGCGATCCTATCTCAAGAAACGGAAGAATGTTGATTTTGACTGAATCAATTGTGTGATCTTTGATACATGCATATGAACTTTATAAACATTTTATCCTTGCATCCCAATGACCTTACATTATACATGCAAGGATCATCGACGTTACTTATGGTGTCATCAAATAATTTCAAGTATCGAGCAGCTATTGACAGTGCTCTCTTGATAGTTTCATTCTTATCGATATTTTACAGGGGTGATTGAGCTATCGGTAACGAAATGTTGTAAAACCCTTCTTCGGGAAATGTATCAGTCTTATTGGAATCGTTTGACCATTTTCTCCCGTACTTCTGAAATACCAAATTATTCAAAATTTCCCATATTGATTACGTATATCTTTGATATTAAAGGGTTAAAAATTACTGATTCCACTTTTTCAAATTTTCGAGGCGCCAAGAAACACCTTGGATCCCGATGTGCCTCAGGGAGAGTTCTCGTCATTCTGCATAAAACCGCACGGAAATCATCGGCTATCTTCCAACATTGTCTGAGATTATAATCCTAGTTTTAATCAGAATCGCTGTACTGTCGTTCACAAAGTATACCATGTTCCAGACTTCACAGGTAACAGATACAAAGCTATACCTCTGCAACCCGTGCAATACAGTTGGCACGTTCCTTCTCTCAGACCAGCTTGCACACAAACTCGTACAGCGCGGAGGCGCAGAGGTATGCAAGTATGGAGAGAGTAGGATACCTACCCGCCTGTCAATTAATGGCGACGCGCCGGGGTAATCTTTCCAGCGGCCATTGTACCGCGGCCCTCGGTATCGCCAACTCCTCTCAGAGAACGAGAGAAGCTCTCTACAGTCCGCCCCTATCTGCTCGCTTCCATCTCGCTGAGCTTGCGTTCGCCTTTTCCATTTTCCCGATGCACCGCAGCTGTCACTAGAATCCGCTCGAATTCCACTCTTTTGTGTGTTGCATCGGAATCGAGCTTCAAAGTTGGCGCGGCAATTTTTGCGCGTATCAACGATGCGTTCGCTGCAGCGATTGACATTTCTCCGTGCGTCGTTTTTATACTTGGTGAGCTTGCGCTGTTTCCGCGACTTTCCGAGCTTTTCTCTTTCCCTGGTGTGTATATGTGCGAAGAAGCGCAAAGAGCAGACAAAGCGCGACCCGTTTCAAAGTCGAGATTCAATATCGCTGTAGCTTTCGAGTTGACGCCGATGACGTTATCGACTGCTTCCCGATGGAAAGCTCGCTCCGCTGCAAGTCGAGCTTTTCACTCGTTTGGATGCTGAGAGAGAAAGAGATCGAGCTCCGGGTTATATACTCTTGAGCTTTGTGCAGCGCTCGGGGTGCAGTGGCGAGCTTTCTTTCTCTGATGGAGATGCGTCATCGGGTTCATTCTGCTGTTTTGAAGAGTCTGACAAGAGGAAAAAGGCGAGTATCGACCGTCGGTATCTACCTGAAAGCAGCTTTCCGCAGGTATTGCCACCATAGCGGATTTCAATTGGTAGAAGGATTGATTTTTGTTTGTAACGGCCTTGCTAGGGAAATTGAAAAGATTTACTTTTCGAGTATAGTGAGGTTGGAACCTATTGTTGTAGACATAATTACGCGGAGGAACAGCGGAATGGCCTAGCAAGATGAATGAGGTTCTCGCTTGTTTTGAGATGTAATAAGTCTCACAATCAGTGAGAATTGTTGGTAATGCGACATTTTTAAGTATCGGATGAATTGCGGATGTAGTAAATACTACCCTTGGTCCCGTAGATTGTTCATTATTTCGACGTTTGTAGCATCGACAAAATCTATATTGTGTTAAAAACGACAACAACAGCATTCGGTACTTGCTTAACTCATGAAACTACTCATTCCTAACCCAACTTTCATATCTGAAACGCCTAAAAGTCAATTACAGTGTTTTGCCCTATAAGATATCCTTTCAAAATGTGTCGATTGCGCTGACGACATGCCACGGTACGTGCATTTTGACTTTTTGTACACTGTAAAAAGGTGGTTGAAAATTCAATCAGAAGTGTCAACCACCTGGTTAAAAATTCAACCAACTAGTTGAAGAATCAACCAGTGGTTGGGAGAAATTTTCAACCACTGATTGAAAAAAACTTTAACCACGTGGATGAGACTTCAAGCAACGGTTGAAGTTTTTTTCTCAACCACTGGTTGAATTTTCAACCACTGATTGAAATTCTTTTGCCAACCACTGATTTAATTTTCAACCACTGGTTAAAGTTTTTTTGTCAACCACTGGTTGAAATTTTCTTGTCGACCACTGGTTGCATTTCCAACCACTGGTTAAGATTTCAATAACGTAGGTGACATTTCACCTCGGTGCTTGAATACTTATTATCAAGGACGGGAGAAATTAAACTCGCGTAGCGCTTGAAGTGCACCCAAGGCGAATGGAGTAGGGATATGTTTTCCTAAGTTCCCGAAATTAAGAACAAAAAATACCGTGGGATAGAAAAAAACTCCAACCCGTTGTTGACTGAAAAACGCTAACCAGTGGTTGACAAAAAAGCTTCAACCAGTGGTTGAAAAGTCGAACAGTTGTTGACGAAAAAACTTCGGCCAGTGGTTGGATTTTGGCTTTCAACCAGTGGCTGAACAAAAAATTTCAACCAGTGGTTGAAGTGTTTGACCAAAACTTTACAGTGTATGGCAGCTTCAAGTCCGCGTGGAACTCGATTACCCTCTTCCAACTATTGGGGCAGGTTAACTTCGATAGAATCAACCAAATTTCCTGACTAGACCCATCGCATATCATCATTTTACATGAACTCAGCGTGATGACCTGGAATACGTAAGGTTCGGCGAAATCATTCATCTATAGAAAAGTGCGATTTCCAATATTTCGTATATAACAGCATATACTGGATGTGCACCATGAAGATCTAAAAACGTGCTGATAATTCTTCAAAGATATGACGCACATATTGAAATACAAATTAGTCTTTAATATAATGAATCTTTAGATGTAAAAAAAATTTGAAACAATTCCGTTATTTCTACTTCGGCATTTGATACTTATGGTATATGAGAGTCCAAAGTTGGTCCAAAATTGAGTGGATTCTATAAAATGACCACAATTACAAATCTGGAATAGGGATGAGTATAATTGCATAACGCGCGGATTTTACATTTGATAAAAATGTAACGACGAGCGAGCCTAAAGAAGACGAGATGCGATGCCTCCTTTTGGCTCCGCTCTCTTACATTCACCCACATCATAGCCTACCTTCAATACATCCAGCCCCGTATGTACTACAGAATGCAATAAAGCGACTGTTGCAGCGACAGCAGCAACAGCAGCAATGACGGTGGCGAATCGCGTGTTGCCGTCGGTCACTCACACAAACCCACGCATACGCCACTAGCAGATGCTTATCCAGCTCTGGCTTATCAGTCATTTATCTGGGCAGGCATTAGTGTTCCAGCTCGGGCGATGGCGTGCGGTCCGGCCTAAATTATTCATCGTATATGGGGTATTCCGCTTGCGTCCGCGCAAACTCACTCGTCGCCCTCGGCTCACTCCCACTCACCTCCGCCCCTCTGACGTGGTAGTGTGCGATCACATACGTGTTTGTATATGGCCCTTGCGAGGGCGAGTATATACGGCCTTTTGATTAAGCGAGCGACCGGCCTGACTTTTATGCGCGAAAACAAATTGCCGCTAATGCCGAAAATAACCGATCTAACGGGCGCTGCCTATTCGGAAGTCCGCCCCGTGCGCGATAAATGAGGCAGACCCGAGTGAGTGTACGTCAAGCCCAGAGCTTGACGTAGGTACCTACGTGTGGGGGTTTGAGGTGGAGCTCTTTGAGCCAATGGAGGATCCATCGCGAAAAATTCAAATCGGCTCTGATTGGTCTGTCCTTGTGGACATTGTTGAGATTCAGAACGAACGGCTGGCACGAAATCGCGATGTCTTGTTGTTGTAAATTTAAAGTACCTGTTGATATGATTCTGATTTGGCGGAAGCCGAGGCGGAAGCTGAATTGGCGTAAGATTGGGTTTCCGCGAGGTGATGTATTAAAAAATCATTAAATGTATATGATTGGAGCTTGCGAATCAAACCATATCAGCTTATTCTCTGACTTTGTCATAGGTTCGGATCCGGGTGACCTACTTTCAAGATAATTTTTTTTACAGGCTCGTACCACCTAGTACGTGAAAAATCTATAGAGTATCTCTGTCCAATGGGCACTCTGGGCGGGGATAAAGACAGAAACCTTAGCATTGGCTATATAGGTCTGTGTTAAAAGGTCCTATGTATAGATATGCTAACAATGCTAATGTTTATAGCTGTATTTTGGATCAGAGTGCCCATTTGACAGAGATACTCTAGATTTTTTGCGTACTAGGTGGTACGAGTCTGTAAAAAAATTTTGGTGAAGATCGGTGACCCGGAGGTCTTGGCCCTCCCCTTGTTAGATGGATTTGGAAAGGTGAGATGAGAAACATCGGAAAAATTGATTCTAGGCTTTTCTTGGTGCACAAAGTCAGCGAATAAATGGATCTACTTCGACTCGTAAAGGCGCATCATACAAAAATGATTCGGAACTCCCGCGAGCGATAGATAAATATCCGATCATATCGATTGAACATCAAAATCAGTGTGGTATATTGAAATAATCGAAACATATTGATTTTTCCATTGGAGGCCAACTTCAGTTAACTTTTATCCGTGCATTGATCACAAATCGTCTTTTCGGCTCTCTGGGATAGAGAAACAAAACTCGCATCTCGCTTATGCATTTACTTTCACGCGCACGAATGACTTGTAGCATTTGACTTACAATCGACCCCTCGTGCCAAAATTGCCCAATACAAACCTTTAGGTGCAGAATTTACTGTTTTACAGTCGCGGTGAATAAATATGAGGATTTGGAGTACAGAAATATGATGCGAATTTAATTGAGAACTCGGAAAGAGACTTTTGTTTAAATATTAGAAACGATCTAATGTTATTCAATGCTTTTATCAGTGTTTGATGAATAATCAATCCGGTCTTCTCTTGAAGGTCAATTTAGACTTCACAGATATCTCAATCCATAGTTACGGCCAAGATTATACCGGTATAACGTATAGATACTGGCATATTTTGAGAAGAAAGCATGTAAGTAGGTAGTAAATTAGAGATGGCACGGTGTCGGTGAGACAGGGCACTGCGTAGATTCTATTTAATTTATAAAATGCATGTTCGGAAAAAATTAACATTAACCTAGGATATCGAATCATAACACATTAAATTCATTACCCAATATCACAGTATAACCATCGTCACAATGTTCATTCTCCTTACTCTGATCTTCTCAGACATTTAGACACGGGTTGTACAATTTTTTCTCGAATCAGCTGTGAAGTTTCCTTTTCTCTTAGCCATAGGAAAGTACTCGCAAAAATACCTAATAGTTCTGTCTTCTCTAGGTGAACAACTTCATTGAACAAAGAGTTAACTCTGGTGACAAAATGTAGAAGAGACACACACTTGCCATCTCCCGTACATACTGTGGGCTCTTTTGTTCGATCATTCAGGTGCTCCTTCAAAATTGTTTTGGTATAATTAAGATCCTGGAATTGGAGAGAAAATTCATGTTAAAAATTCGAGCATCCAAATTGGAAGGATTAATCAGTTGTCTGAGATTTGTATTACGATATAGGTCTTGGAGATCGGCAGGTCCAACTTTTTGAATTCTGTGTTCAATTTTTGTTTCACAATTTGAAAAGACTTTCTGACGACTAACTCCAAATTTGAGTCGAAAACATTGAGACAGTTGACATCGTTTGTAGATTCCAACATTTTCTGCAACCAATTCATTTTCATACCATGACTTCTTTACAGAACTTTCGATTCAATATTTTCCAGTCGCGTCATGACCATTTCTTCACGAGTCAGAAGTTCTGGCTTACCTTTGTTTCATTCAGCTCGGGAGCCCTTGTCAACGCGTCGACCGTGAGTCTGTATATTCCTGGAGAATCCCTCACCGTTTGTGAAATGGTCGTACGTAGATTTTCGACTCTGGCGAGTGCGTAGTCCAATATTTGAATGAATGAAAATAGAACTTCTTCGGGAAGATCGTCGTCTGCATTCTTGAATAAAATTTTTCCCATAAACATTACTCAACGAAGCTATCACCCTCTCTAACATGATGGTCTTCTTTTCTATATCTTAAAATCACTCTTGGCAAGAACTCTTTCTTATTTCAATAAGTTCAAGAATGAAAAATTTATAGTCTTGTGACAATCGTCAGCCTTCTCTTTGATTCTGAGTACTCGTCTTATTTTCCTCGTGTAAACACGCGATCCCGTAAGAGTGAATTTTGATAATGAAGGAGTAATACATGTGTCGATGACTCCGTCTATTCTACAGTATTTTGAGTAGCAAACATTTGAACAATGAGTACAGTTACAAAACAATTGATTTGTTCTGAAGCAATACATTGAACCTATGAGAAAAATTGTATACATAAACCATCGATCAAGTTAGGATTATTCTCGAATACTGATGTTTCATATAATACATGTGTAATTAGTAGCACTGAAATAGAGTTGGTTTGAAAAATATGAATTGAACTTACGCGGGCTATCGAACTTGAAGTACATGGAATCGATGAAAACGCCAAGAGACAGCTGATGATCGTTGCTGCCTTCATTGTATAACACTGGGCAATTGATGCTTTGAAAAGTGAAATTAAGGGAATCGAAATGATACCTCAGTTTCGGGAAAGCGAGAAATTATAACAGTCGGCAGTGAAGAATAATGTCGTTTCACAAAATTCAAAGTTTTTACAGCTGAATGTATTCAATGGGATTCTTCGTTGATAACTTATGATGATGATGATTATTTAACTTTAAATAATTGATTTTTTGTCTTGCGAATATTGTGAGATAGCAAAGAAAGTTTTGTAAAGAAATTCAAACCGAGCCGCCAAAGTGAATTTTGATGAGCACGACTATTCGGATACTTACTCAATAAAGCTCATAGAGTATGCCAATCTTTTCTGAGATTTTTCCTCCCTGTTTTATGTTACCTGGTGAATCTGTATTTTCTGATTTTTAGAATCTATTCACGAGTACACTGCTACCTCGGCTCTATTAGACTTTTTTTTTCTTCCCAAAAGCCCTTGGCAGATTTGTGTAAGGTATCCGCTGAAATACTGTTGGAAGCTTATACATATTACTATTGCAGTAGGAACAAAAATTGGCTGGAGTTGATCATGGCTCTAATGAGATTATCTGAACCCTCCACAAACATTACAAGTAACACGAAGTTGGAGAAACTAAGAACTCCGTTCTGGAAAGTAGACCCGGCTACTGGAGAGTGAATAGATATTCATACTCACGTTTATCAGAAGACTTGATAACCTTCAATAGTTACACGTAGCGAACAATTGGGGAATTTGCTTTCACTTCATTACGACCAGGTGTCTTCTTTTGATGTGAGAACATTTCGATAGAATAGTAATTCGTCGATGTAGTAGTAATTTATTAGGAAAAATACCGAGTTTGTCAGGCTTAGATACGAGGAAGAAATTATCCCGCTAACAGAAACCTAATAAAAACGTAGTCGGGTGACTCTCTGATGAGCATCCTTGACTGAAATTGAATTGTCACATGCGTAGCTATACACAATCATACTCGAGCGTCTATCTCTTCATTATCGGATCATAACATGTTTTTTTCTTTGAGAGCTAGGTCACCTTATTCCACTGTTGGTGTTGAGAATAATCGTTGACGTGAACTATTTGTCATGCATCAAATACTTGGTAGGTTATTCAATAGAATATATTTGGCATTTCCTTCAAGTTGAATTTTGAAGTCAAGAATCATTTTACAATTTCAAGGCAGAGACAGGAGGGTCAATTCTTTTACAATGCCACGAATGATCAGATTTGTTGACTTGAAGTACATAAAAATGACATGACAATATCTAATCCTGTGATCTAAAATATTGGAGATGGCATCAAGTCAAGTGGTCGATGATAATTTTGGAAGGTTCGATTGCTTGACATATAATTGAAATTTTCCAAGCGTCTGCAAATTTATTGCATCACATTTAGATAGGAATGCTACTTGATGTGAAGAGCTGCTGTTCGATCTAGACCAAATTGAGTTCTCATTTCGAGACCATCAGCACTTACAATCTTTTGATGATTCCCTCACTGTTTGCTTCGAGTCAAACTTGTCAGTCAATTTATTTTGCACTTTTTCTTCCAATGTAATCAGTCAAACCCGGCTTCTTACGAGGAAATGACGTACGAGTCAAGTCACAAAGCTGATAAATGAAAATTGTGCTACTAACTTCGGATGAAAATATGGTCACCTCAATTACAGTGCAACTGACTTGTGAACTTCATAACGTATCCTTTAGATTGTGATTTTGATTGTAGGCTTTCTAGTAATTCGAGCGAATCCCATGAATACTTCCAACCCATAGCAGAAAAGGAATAGGATTGAATTGAAATAATGGTTCAGTACAATGCAAATTGATTTTGTCTCAGTCAGAGTTAAATTATCAACGAGCAAAAGCAATCAATTAACACTCGTTGTATGCACTTGATGCAAGTATGATTCACCGCCTGAATCATGCTAATGGGGAAAACCTTTTCAAACTCCAAACTTTATTTAATCCCCGAATCCATCAATCTCATATCAAATGTACCGCAAGAAACAAGATCCCCTGAGTCACACTTATGCACGCCTGGAATGCCACAAGAGCACCATACGAAGAGGCCCTCGCACCCCACACATTCCACAAACAAGAAAAGCTCCATCAATTTAGCAATCCAAGTGTCCATCCCACATCCAATCGATCCAGCAGAGGTCGAGCCCGCAACAGGGCGTTCCCCGAACGCATACGCAGTAATAACGCTCTGCTCGTCCATCCAAAGCCCAAAAGCGACCCCCCTCATCGCCCAGCCTCCCGGTCAACTTCAAAAGTGTACCTGTGCGCATATATACGCATACGGCGTCGCGTCGAAGAACCCAATGGAATGCAGGGAAAATTCGGCCCTCCACGTGCTACGCTATAGATGCCTATGCGGAGTCAGGTGAGCGCGCGACACTGGCGCCACGGCGCGAGCCGACCACAAAGGGCCCAGTGATTTAAATGCGCTCAGCGGGGCCCTCAGCGTATACGACAGATTCGAATAGTTCACTATACAGAGGCATCGGGCTTTTTTTTAGTCAGTGTATGGAACGTGTGTATACGAGAGTGGAAAAGACAATGGGCGTGCCCGCGATGCGGCGACGTGTATGGAGCAAGTTGCGATGAGACGCCGGGAAGCTCGTAAAGACTTGGCGTCGCCTAAAAATGTTCCGGACCTAGTTTGGAGAAGGTATGGGAATAGACACAATGAACACGTGCCGAATTCGACGCGCTTGCTCGAGTGGCTAGACGAGGTGTCCCGTGTGCTGGACATTCAGGTAGGTTTCTGTCTCTTTCAATAAAGTTGGCAGATTTTGAATTGTTCTATGCTTATCTTAGATAAATATTCTGCTATAAGAATCATAATAAAGGTTCTGATATTGATTTTACCGTCAATTATTTGGTTGTTCAAAGTACTTGCGTGGGCTTAGTTTTCCAGTGAGTAGTATGTGGAGGAAGTATCTATTCATTCAAAAGACATTCAAGTTATCACGATGAGTTCGATACAGCCGATATGGCATTTTTATGGATGATTTGCCATAATGCGCTAAGGGGACAAGATGTGTCAATGTGAACTGATCTTGAACTGGGCTTTACATGGGCCCTCTGGCTGTGAAGGATAAGAGCCAAAGATGGAAAATGAATGGACAAGTAGCGCGATGAGAATAATCGACATTATCACATACTAGCTGTGATGACTATTTTTGGTTTAATGACTGATATTCTGTTTGCCTAGGTTACGAATCGAAAATGTTTGAACAGGTGTTGAAAGTTTGTAGACGAATTTAATGATAGTACGGAGCATCGTTGAAGTTTTGTACGCCAAGCTGGGTTTATCTAGAGGCGTTCGAGTACAAATAAGTTTCCGTGTACAGCTATGTACCTATATAGAATTTGATGAAGAAGTTTTCTGAATATTGGTCGTATGGATGGCTGGGAATTCTAAAGCTGTCTGAATCAAACCGTGCTCAGTAAAATATCAAAAATACCCGATGGTAATGACATTTTTCGATGGCTGTGAAATTGCTCTGTGAGATGCTCACAGTACTTAGAATCAGACATTAATCTAATACTAAAGCGTAGATTAATTATTACTGTAAGTCGATCACCCATTAGTGCAACATGATTCAATGACTTTCTTTAGATGCAAATACAGCAGGAATTAGACCGAGATGTCAGCCTCATGCATTCATAAGACTGAGTAATATTTATCATTTAATTATCCTGGAGAATCGTAAATTAGAATAAAAAATGTTTATCGGTTCGATGCATTGCTCAGAATGCATGCTTTCCTTATGAAATCGAGAAAATAGTCTCTGACCATCTGATGCTGGCTTGGATTCTCTCATGATGATAACACTCGTATCCATCAATATCGCCATCTCTTGTCGCAGAGAATTTATGTGCGAGAATTTATTTTTCCATCTAACAATTTACCTTTGTCTCAAAGAAACAGAGGAGATTCGTTTCAGTGTATTCAAATTTAATATGAGCAAGAGTGGGCATCGCTTTATCAGCATTATAGTAATCTTCTTAGATAATCAACGAAACATAGATACATGTGGAAAACAGAAAAATCATGCAGAATCATTACTTGGCTCGACAAGATTTTGAGATCCCTTGAAGTCATTGTACGGAGACCTCCGCGTCAGACAATCTCGAGTCTCAAAAGATGACATGTGACGAAACCATTGCTGGATGTTTGTCAAAAGCTTCAATTTCGCAGTCAATGCTCCATAATTGTCTTCTAAAAGAAAATTGTGTAACATGATAATTCCTGGAAATGGTATTATCCGATCATTGTTAGGTGGGATGTAGCAGATAATATAGTTTGTAGTGTGTTTGTTGTGATATCAAATACTTCTTTATCCACTGTAATCAGAAAGGATCAAAATTTGAGGTTTTCGTAGCGTAAATTAGCTCTGTTTCATCCATTCAGTTCATTTGTTCGCCAATGCGAGGATTATTACTGTTAACGTAGTCATTTGAAGATCTATTTAGTCGAATAAGCTGGAGCATGGATTGTTTTGGCATGCATTGTATTTTCTACCTCATCATGATTTTTGCCGCAGATTTTTTTATAAGTGCAGGTATTTCCTAGGTTCCCTCACTGAAAAATGTACTTCCGCGTTGAAATCCAAATCCTTACTATGATTGGATTGGTTCTGATTTTTACTGCATATTCTAGAGCCACCAACAAAGATCCAGACCGTTTCCATAGGCTGGATTATGATGAAGAATCTGGTGAGGACTATTCAAGTGATGAAAACAATAATGCAAGAACTGGTATGTAAATAAGCTTCTCAATTATCTCAAATTTTTCTGTCGCGAGTCTTTGACTATGCTAGCCGGTGGCAAATCTTTCTCATCTTTTGTTCTCGAGAATCTTCTCAATTGTTTCTACTATCGAGATTGATTCACTCTTACTTCTATCCATCAGATCGATTCTATTCTCCATTGTTGAATTGTTACACTTCAAATTCTGGATCCTCTAATCCGATAAGCTTCCATGTGGTACCCGCCAAATGAAATAAAACATCGATACTCGCAGTAAAACGACGATATCTCTGAAACCCTTGGATCTACAGTAATTTTGAAAACAGCATTTGAAAGATCATTAAAAACGCTATCAATTCATGAGATGAAATAATTCAGATCATTATTCTGTGGCCATAATTTATACTGAAAAGTTGAACATTTTACATCTGTTTCAATCATCCATAATTCAAATTGGAGTCAACCTAGCTCAAAATTTCCATGGCATTTTGTAAATCTTATGATTAGCTTGAATTCGCTTTTCTCAAAATTTCTCTGCGATTTTTTGGGGCTGAGTTGTAATAGTTTTGAGTAAGTAATTTTTGAGAGGAAAATATGATTTATTTTCTCCGTATTGGATCAAATCTAAATCTTCAGGATCACATCGGAGAATGAGTTTCAATTAGAATTTGGAAACTTCACAATGTTCTACGTTAATTTGATCGTTTGTGACCATTTTGACATGTATTTGCCATAAAAAATGTAGATTGAATGAGAAACTGCGCAGCTCATAACTCGGCTCAGAAAAATCGTAGAAAATTTTTGGAAGAAGGAAAATTAAGATCTTGAAAAGAACTACAAGATGCGGTTAGAATTTTTGAGCTAGATTAAGCATTGTATCCTACCTTGTTAATGGACAACTTCAATATTCGAGATTTGCTGCATTTCGTTCGAGATCATTGCGTTATATCTGTATCTATCAAACAGATTCCCGCGCTTTGCGCCGTATGTATTGTGTACATGTGAATTCATGCTCGGTTCTTTTTGCGTGCGATATAGATTGATTCGATGTATCAGGTGACGTTGCCGACGGACCCAAGCGCTCCCATAACTCAGTATGGTTGTGTGGCTGTGGTTATCGCGCTTGAATAAAGTATGTTCACTATGAATTTGACTATGGTTGTGGCCATCGTAGCTTGAACGAAAAAAAGACCGTAGATAATCTTGCAATCGATCTTCGCGCTGCGCCTATCTGTATCCATACTTCTTAACTTCTTTCAATTGTAACCTCTTTCGCGAGCTCTTTCGTGCCGGAGGATTAAGATGAAGACCATCGGTCGATAACTCAGCGCGCTCAGCGCGCGTCGTTTTGAATTCTCACAGTCTTTTGTTGATTCTGTACGCAATAGGAGTTTTGAGATGATTGACGTATCGACAAACTCTTTATTCCGATATGAGCTCTAATAAAAGTGTATTGATCTTCGTGTTGCGCGCAAATTTCGCGAGGGAATTTGAGTTTTTAAATAGATTCTGAACAGAATTTTTCCAAGAATTACAAATACATGCCCTTCTTATGAACTATGTCCAATGTTTGT